>JAOTRR010000013.1:13318550-13333611 GCA_028570945.1 Gogo arcuatus | reverse complement strand
CTCTGTTCATGACGCATCCTTGATTACAACGGTTCTGCTCAAAACTGGTGAAAATGTGGGCCGGTTCGCCAGTTGGCACCAAGGTTCAAAGAATCCTGAATGGAACCGGTTCAAGAACACGTTCCCTGTTGGTTGAAAAGGGGTATGGAAGAACATGCACAGACAGTAACCCAAGGATCAACCCAGGGACCATGAAGCTATTATTATTATTATTATTATTATTATTATTATTATTATTAAATCATTAGCAGAGAGGTGTATGTCTGTTATCAAGTCTATAACAAGGTTTTGTTTTATTGTTGAGAGGCTCTTTTAAGAGGAAAGAAGTAGAACCTGATGCCAGTGGTGTTGACAAGGACGCCTCCACCACCACCAAGTCGAATCCTTCTTGTTACTAATTTGTATGCCTGAAATTCTCTTAAAATATACTCCAAAATATACAAAAAGGAAACTATTGAAGAAAAAGTGTTTCAGACATTTGACCTTGCTGTAACCTTGAACCTGCTTGGATCGATTCTAGAATCAGTTAATCTGTTGTTTATCTATAATGATAACAGTCCATATAAATCCTACAAACTGTTCTTTTTTTGAAATACCGTGCTAACTAATAATCTCGGATGGACGACAGACACACACTTGTGCACCGAAAACATAGAAACTTTGTTTAATCCTGATCACCATTCATGCTCCACAGATACCTGGATTTTGTGAAAAAGGCATGCCCATACCTGGCTTTGAAGGAAAGGTAAATTGTGAGGTTATTGTTGGCTATAAGTCTGTGTACAGGATGTGTTTTGCTTTGGCCTGCTTTTTCTTCCTCTTCTCCATCATCATGATCCGAGTGCGTAGCAGCAAGGACCCACGGGCCCCTATTCAGAATGGGTATGTTGCTCAATTTTAGTCTGGATTGCACAATCACGCATACATGTCAACAGTAATTTATAATCAATATTCGTTTTAAGAAAACTAATACCAGGACTTAGAATATACCGTAACTGGCACAGGCCAGTATATTACAATTCGAATAATGCTGCTGTTTGTGCATTGTGTGTCCTTCAGATTCTGGTTCTTTAAGTTCCTAATACTGGTTGGAATAACTGTAGGAGCTTTCTTCATCCCAGATGGCACATTTAACACAGGTGCAACTTATTCAGTTTTAAAATTCAGATTTTGAATCATTGCTCAAATTTTAAGTCACACATACAAACAACAGAGTTTAATATAGTTCAGTGTGTTCTTGCAGTGTGGTACTATTTTGGTGTGGTTGGCTCCTTTATCTTCATCGTGATGCAGCTGATTCTGCTGATGGACTTTGCTCACACATGGAACCAGACTTGGGTGGAAAATGCTGAGAATGGCAACAGGAAGTGCTGGCTTACAAGTAAGATCACCCAAAGTACTGTCATGTCAGTCTAGGGCTGCTCTCTGGTCGTACTGCCAAACAATAGACTCCTGTTAACATCATGCAGCTGTGCATAATCGCATTTTATATCCTTGTTCTCTCCAACCCCATCTTACTTATGCAGATGATGCTCAATCAAGCCCCCTACTTTACCACACTACTTTTACTTTGTGCCGGGTCAAGGATCTCAGAACAGCTTTTAGATGACTGTAAGCGCCATGAGGCCAGAGAATTTTATGCATGAACTGTTGAAACATTATAAACTGGCGGAACAGAACAGCAGTTGTGCTGTCATCGGGAGATTGATCGAGAGAGTTCGAATCTCGACTATGCTAGAGCAATCCATGGCTGGGATTCTAGAGAGCTCTCTGGTTGAAAGAGATGGCACTACTCTTTCACCCTTGTTAATCAAAGTGACACTAGCCAATCATGGGTATCTGTGAGCACATGTATGCAGAAGAGGGCAAACAGCGCTTTCCTGCAAGCGCCCTGTGATACAGCATGAGCAGCAGTTCAAAAAGAATTGTCCGCTTTATGTGTCTTGGAGGAAGCTCTGTTGTGATGGGGAGAGCTCGTGAATGGGTGGGAATTGGCAAATCAATTTAGGGTGAAAATAGGGTGGGGGCGGGGAGAACTGACTGGAAAAGACTGTTTTTGTGAGATGCTGGAGTCAAAAGGAATCTGACCATAGACCTTACTCAAGTCTAATGTCAAATAAAATGAGTTATACCCAATCAGTAGGGCAGTACATCATACTAGGTTTTGGATATGCATTGAATTTAGACACTGTGTTGACTTTTCCAGTCAAGCAGAAGTGGACCAACTTGTTTATCTTAGGAACTGCTCCAGTTACTGTGTGACTTTCCTGTGGGATTTCTTGATTTCCCCCCACCTCCCCCCCAGAAAACCTAACACACAAAAGAAAACCTAACACTTTCTATATATTTTAAAAGGGTTTGAAGGCACCACAGACTGTCTTAAATTTGATAGTTAACTAATAGCAACAAAAAATTACTCAATCACCCATTTTCTTTGGAAAAAAACAAAACATTTAAATCATTAAAACCGTGTTTATTTCCTTTTCAGAATTACAGAATTAACAACTGCAGTTTGTGTCCAATTTAATTCCTTCCAATGTAGGATATTTGCTGGACATATTCTGCATATAATCTTGAAAGAATTTAGTTGAAATCTGTCAGTTGAACATGTTGCATAGTTCATCACACTCAAAGCTGATCTTGTACATTCAGCAAATGACCAGCTAATAGATTCTACACTTCAAATCACTGCTGAATTTGATGTGAGCAATGTACAGTAATTATTGTTTCAAATATAAAAGGTGAGTGCAGTGTGTTGTGCTTGTTTATGACAACTAGAAAGCATTCAAAGTCATTTATTAGCGTTTCAGAAGCAAAGTAATCCCACCAAGCTGTTTAAATATTTGGGAAATAAATAAACAAGAGTCTTAATGTCTAAAATGTGGTCAATTTAATATTAAATATGTTTAAGTAATCACGTCATTTTAAACCATCTTGTTGATGGTGGTTAGGTACATTTTATTTTTTAAGTTAAAAAATACACAATCACATAATATGAATAGTTTGTAGCAATCTTTGGTACACCTGATGTCTGAGAAATTGTTCCTCCTGATCTAACCCATGCATCGAAAAGGCATAGGATGACTCTATTGTGTACTCTGTCGCCCCCTTGAGTGCACAGGTGTATAGCCACCAGAGTACCACTGTGACTGCAAACTTGCAGAGATTGTCCTTTTTGTTTGTGATTGTATGAAGTGTGTTTCCAACCTTGGTCTTGGTCCATTTGAGGAACAGAATGAGTTGTCTGATCATATTTGACTTTCCTCTGGTCCCAGACCCTTCTTCCAGAACAACAAAGACCACCTCTCTCCAGGATTTTAAGAGATTCAGGTGTTATTAGTGATGGTCCATCCGACACTGACGCCCCGGTGTGTGTGTGTCGAGCACTTCTGCCGATGCCCCATATCGAAACGTGTATCACTTTAAGGAGAGCCACGTGACCGATACAGTCGGAGTGCCACTCGCGAGACAGAGGTGTCGGTGCGGTGTATAATGAGGCAAAGCTTCGACTGACTTCACGCGTCAGTGCCGAGAGACTAGTGTGAGATTTGCCTTTGTTGTGTTAAGAAATTGATCCTACCAGGAAAAGACAAAGTTCCCCTATTTGGAAATATTTTTAAATTATATCGTGCAGTACAGCGAGGAGGTATTATTTGTAAAGAACACGAAATTCCCGTTCCAGTGTGTGTACATGGAAATATTTCGTTACTCTCCAATATTCACATATACACAATATCAACACATTAGTTATTCATATTTTCGGTTAAAAACGAAACTCATACAAACATACAACCTTATTTCAGCACTTAAATCAGTAACCACAGTCATTAGTTTATGACAGTGCATCACGTATGTCTTTTATCCATATATTAGATAGAACGACGTTCTGCTATTATTTCTATAATCCACGAGATGTCGCTGTTACATGACACAGTGACACACCAACACACTTCCCGACACAGGGAGGGGAACACGTCATGTGCTTCACGAGGCTCCATCTGAAGATCACTCAGTTTTTTTTAATTTTATATATATATATATATATATATATATATATTAGTGCATTGGCTATACCTGTTTGTCTTACCTCATATTCGACCTTAGAAGGCCCTTGCTGCTTGACAGATAATGTAGAGCATGACATGTGGCTTAAATAACTGCATTATGTGACCCCAGTATGTGGAGTTTCACTCTCAGGTTCGGAACATAATACAATTTGTTTTGCTATGTAAAGGTCCCTCCTGGCAATGTTTTCAGAAGGCATCCAAGATGCCCTGGGGCTTCCACCCATACAGTAACTGAAACAGGGAAAACCCCAATAAGGGTTGCATACTGTACACTTATCCAGATTTCTTGTGTGCTTGCAAATAAACTTCTGAATCATAGTTTTGAGGGGCTGACTAAATGGCTCGTCCAACGCCTTCTATCTGTTGTGAGTCAACCTAAAGCTCCATAAATTATTTTCATGGCCGGAAACCCAGTGCCTTGTCAGTCAGAATGTGGAATTCCGCCTTGTCTCCACAACACTGCATGCTGACATTGTGTAGGTTGCATAGCCCACTTGGATTCGTACAAAAGCGGGCTTTCGCATACCCCTTCCAATTGTCCTCTGAGGTCCATACAAATTCTTTAGAAGAGACTACTGTTATGTAGACATTCAAAGCATAATGCGCACCACTTGTGTACATCATCCCAAATTCCCTGACAGTAGAAACGGGCCATTAGATGTTTCATTGACTTATCCTTCCCTAAATGTCCAACCATGGGATAATGATGCGTCGCATGGTAAAGCATTTCCCAATGGGAACCGGCAGTTAGATGATTTCCTTTATTTAAAGCCCTCATCACACTGAGTAACATAGGTCTATAACTGTCAGGTTTTATTGTTGTGCCACAGAGTTACAAACATTGATGTTCTTGTATTTTCTCTGCAGCTCTGCTGTTCTTTACATTTAGTAATTATGCATGCGCCTTTGCTGCAATGGTGCTCTTTTATGTGTACTACACTCAGCCGGATGACTGCACTGAACACAAAGTTTTCATCAGCCTGAACTTTCTCTTCTGCATCATAGTGTCTGTCGTCTCGATTCTCCCGAAAGTACAGGTAGTACTCTCGCACCTAACCTCTCTGTCTCATGAAAGGATTAAGAACATTAATATACTGTATAAATAAGTGATAAAACACATCATGCTCTTTTAGGAAAATAAACAATGGTAGGGTGGGGTGATGTGGTCAGACGTGAAGCAGAGTTACTCTTACCACCTTAAAGATGATGATTTATTATTCCAATAACAGCATATCTCAGAAAAGCCTGTCCATAGAAAAGCTTTTTAGATAGCAGTAGGTTAGTATGTTCTCTCTGCTGTTGTGTTAGTTTTGATATAATAGCCATATATTTGAGAAATTCATATTTCGTGTATTTTTCTGCATGTCCGAACAGGAAGCCCAGCCTAACTCAGGTCTGCTGCAATCCTCTCTCATCTCACTGTATACCATGTATCTCACCTGGTCTGCTATGAGCAACAACCCCAGTAAGTCACACTCAGCACCCACTTATAACTCCTTTGTTACGTATTATTACATGGTACGTGCCTGAGGTATAAAAACAAACACACAGACAATAAGATCACTTAAATCCCTGGAAGGGTTTTTATTTACAGAGAAAAATGGGATAATGAAAAGGGATAGCCTTGGGGTAGGGACGTAGGGATTGGTGAAGAAGCAGGTATGGAGAGCAGGGTTGTTTTGCGATGTGGGTTGTTGGCTCAGTGCTGGCTGTTATGATAAGCTGGATGAAGTTTAAGGTTCGTAAATGAACGTGCAGGTCACTAATACGGCCTGCTTTTCAGGAGTGCCTAAATGTCATTAAGATCTTCAAATGCTCATGTCATTTTATGTACTTCTTATTTTTCATGTTTAGGGCATACATATAGGATATCTAGATGCTGCATTAACTGCTGTTACTGACTGCTTGCGTGTCAGCGGTCCCACTACAATAGCAGTGAGAATGCAAGGCTATGCAGCTCAACCTTGATAAAATTGGCTGTAACTCACTTTTATGTTCAGCTGATTATTTACAAAATTTGTTAGACAGTTTTTGTTTTACAACGTTTGGAAGTCACAACCAAGAGGAGAATGATGTCTAGATTTCCTATATGGTTTCGGGTGCTTTTACGTCGCTAGCCGTGGTGCTGAACCCACAGTTGTGGCATTGCATGTGTGGTGGTACCACTGTAGGAACTTACAGCATGTACTTCCAAATTTATAGGACAAACTGGTTTGTTTGTATTGACTTTCAGAACAATTCAAAATCCCTTGAACTGACGTCAGCAGAAATCGCTATTAAAGGTCCACTATGTAGGATTCGACCAACTGAATGCCCTTCCCTTACCCCTCCTTTTCCAAGCATGTATTAGAACATACGGTGGCCGTCAGATGCCCGTAGCAGACTTCCAATACTTACATTCACACTCCCTTGCTTTTTCTTGTGCTAAATAATAAGTATGATCCTCCATTTCCCAAAATTTGGGTTCTCAAACTTGTTAGGCGGCATCAGCAAACACTGATTCGTCTTCATTATTCTTCTTGGTCTTCCTTTCTTCTTCATTGTCTTTCTTCTGGTGCTTCCTTCTGGATTCATGCTGCCACTTGTAAAAACACAGAAGGTGCTCTCTAGGGGTTTGTCCCTTCTGGGCTACTGTAGTGGTACTATGTAGGGAGCACCATGGCAGCTCCCTGGAAGTGGATCCATGACCTATGTAAATATAAAGGGCTCATTCTAAGCTTATGAAAACACAATGATTCGTAGTTACAGGTAATTCTACACTAATGAAAACATAAGTATACTATATACCATTTCTGCTAATGAATCCCCCTAAATCCTACATAGTGGACTTTTAAATATTTGCCCAAGGGCTTTAATCAACTGGATATGTAGAATACTCTTTTGTGTTGAATACAGAATACATTTTGTACATTTGTTGTAAATAATAAAGAAAGGAGTATAAAAGTGAAATAAACTCATTTGCCCCATAAATACAAGCAAGAATTCTCTTGGTACACATGCTAATGTCCGTTACTAAGCAGACAGTAATGGTTGCTGGGTTTAGAGCTATTTTGGATGTGCTGTAACCGGGCAGAGTAAATAAGAAGCTTCTTTTTTGGGAATTGTTTAAACTTGGAGGCAGGTGCTGATATACAGGCATGCACTTATTCCAATGAGTGGATTATTCTAAAAAAAAAAAAAAAAAAATCCCAGGCATATGAAGACAGTGGGTTGCAAATGAAAATTGTTTTATTCGTTTTAGTTATTGACGATTTTAAATTTCCAAATTTAATTATTTAAATTTCTCACAAAGCAATATCCTCTCTTGCCTTGATTTAGACCGGAAATGTAACCCCAGCCTGCTACAGCTGGTTACCAACAACCCCACTACCACTGTTGCCCCGATTCCTACCATACCCCCTGGGCAAGTCCAGTGGTGGGATGCGCAAGGAATTGTGGGATTGGTCATCTTCCTCTTTTGCACACTGTATGCCAGGTGAGCATGATTTAGAAGCTCTAAAATTAAAGCACTAAAGTTCATGTTTAGTTTGTTATTCAGTGTCATTTCTAGCCATAAAACCATTCATAATCCATTGCAAGAACAAAATGGCTGTGAACAGCAAGTTGGTTTACAAATGTAAGATTTAAATGACTGTTTAATAAAATACAGCTAGGAATATTATAGTGGGTTTTTTTTTAAGCATTACATCCAAATTTTATTTGTTGTTCAACCATATTTTAGCAAGAAGTCTTCTATCAAACACTTGTTCAGTATTCACTCTTGAAAGTAATGACGACTTATTTAATCGATTTTAAAAAAAAAACAAAACTTGAGCTGGATTTCTTGGTGCCTATGAAGAGGTATTAGTTATTTAAACATAGGCAGAAAACAGATAGGTGGTGTGTGCAAAAACTTTGTCACAGGGAACAAAAGGGGGCATATAGAGGCTAGCTAGAGGGAAGGTGGTCTTTCTTTTCAAAAAGCTATTCCGTGAAAATACTTAATGGAAGAAAATAACTGTTAAAAGAAAAGATCAGTCAGAATCTGTTATTTAACTCTGGACCTCATACGTTCAAAGAAGAAGAAGAAAACTCCAGGAATGCATAACCCAGTGGTCTCGTACACGAAAAGCTGATGTTTTATGACTCCGTTGTAATTACCGTATATCTTTTGTTAGAAACAGGGATCAAAACTTTGCACAGACAAAATATTATTTTTAGACCATTATTAGATCTGTGTCATGGTTCCCATGGTGACAAAGCACAATGTGCTTGTGTTTGTTTTGGTTTTTGCTCTAGTCCTGCCTCCGCCCTATCCGATCACTGGTTTGTTTTCCTATTGTGTGCACCTGTTTTTTGTTAGTTCTAAATTAATTTGTACTGCTGTTTCTTTGTTCATAAGTGAATGATGCAGGACATAAGTTTCAGTGTTCTTGTGGGCAATCCAGGAATCAAAGTAAGTTTTCCTAACAGTGGTCAAAACACTGGTTAGACAGAGTTAAAACAGGGCAATCTATACTCAGTATATGAGGTAAACAGGCGAAGGTCAAAACCAGGACATAAAAAGAAATAGGACTAGAAAGCCTAGGCCTGGACTTAAAGATACTTATATGTATGATAAAACTTCTGACAAGTGCTGTGAGAACAGCAGGGTATACACAGACAAACTAATCAAGATCTAACACAAAACAGGTGCACACCATTGAGGAACAAACCAGTGACAGAACAGGGACAGGACTAGAACAGAAAACTAAATCAACCGTGAGCACATGGTGAAGGGGGAATCTGTGGCAACCATAAAACAAATGCATTTTAAAATCAGTCATCAGAAGTTTGAAACTGCAGGTTTTGTTGAGCAGCGGGTTAATGGAGTCAGCACCATCAGGACATTTTCATTTAACATGAAATTCACATGTATTAATTTACCCTTTAACACATTTCTCACAGCATCCGATCATCCAGTAATTCTCAGGTGAATAAGTTGATGCAGACGGAGGAGAGGCAGGAGTTGGCGCTGGACAAGGTGGCAGAAGTGGGGGAGGATGGAGTGAGACGTGCTGTGGATAATGAAGAGGATGGAGTGACCTACAGTTACTCTTTCTTCCACTTCTGCCTCATCCTGGCTTCTCTTTACATCATGATGACCCTCACCAACTGGTATCAGTGAGTATCAAATTCAGAGTCTGAGGGCTGGGTTAAAGATGTTACTCTAAATGTTTAGCTAAGTATAAGAGAACAACTAAAAAAGTTCTGATGTATTTTATGGACAATAAGAAAAGTTTTGCCCTCGAGTAGGTACTCTTATTCAACAAAGCAACATACAGTATAGTAAAACAGAAAAAAAAACCTTTCTGAATAGATGTGCATAAACATGACAAGCTTTTGTATCAACGCTACAACATACATGAGCACAATCAGAGCCATAACCGAGACAGCTGGAAATCTGTCCGGATTTGGACCCATAAACATATTACCACTGTGCTGCACAGTAACAGTCGGGGAGGTAAAGAAGACCCCAGAGATGTAGTTAATTCTGTTTCTCAGAGCATATCACACAATGCTGCTTGTAGGTCTAAGCATAATTGAAACTAGCACTAGAGTCCACAAATCTTTTTTTTTTTTTTTTTTTTTTTTTTTTTTTTTTTTTTTTTTTTTTTTTAAACCACCTGCAAGCTTGGAATAGCTTCCATATGTATTATAGGTTACAGTGGTGAATTAGTGATATCCAGTGATGCCATTTTGCATTCCACTGTGTAGTAGGTTATTTTACACTAAAACCTGGTTGCCTCTGCCAGGATGTTAAGCCTGGGGCATAAATTGAGCTTTCAACAAGGACCTACATTCAGTTCTCTGGAAGCTTCACTAAACACTAACTGTGGACATAGCAATGATTTTGAAACCAGTGTTTTTCATGAAAATGTGCCTTACTTTGATAATATTTTGAGTGTTTGGTAGATGTGCTGCTAGTTACTGGAAGAGTATGGGACAGGGCATTACTGTTAGTCTGGATTAAAATGGCATGAAAAATACTAAAGTCACGTGATCAGAAATGAACAATATCATACTAGCGACAAGCAGACAAACAAATGTTGCTTATAAACCGAATGATGTGTAATTACCTCTATAGAAAGGGGCGTACACACAGAAGACTTGCAGTGACCATAGAATGTCAGTGAAATTCAGCAACTTGTAGCAATGACCGGGGAAATAACTGCTGGCAAAGCAAAGCGGGCAGGTACCAAGTTAAACTGTTCTCAACTTTGAGGCGACGCGATTGAGGTAGCTACCAATGGGAAGGAAGGATACCACTGACTGATGGATGATGCCAACACTGAGTTATAAATAAATATACAAGGCAACCAGAGCCTAGCAACCAAATGTCAGCTACAAAGCGATGAGTAACAAGCGATTCGATTTATATGTGGACGGCTCTTTATAATGTTCTTATTTTTAAGGCCTGACAGAGAGGTTAAGCTAAATATTTTAGCTTAGGCAAAACTGTACAGCACAAAAACACTAAAAAAAAATTTTTTAACAGACCACGTAGACTTAAGAACATATATTGAAATTTCTGACCCCTCAACTTGGAACTCCTACTCCGGAAGTCGGGAAGGCATCCTTAACCCCGAGTTCAGCCTATGACATCATGTCAACCTGGCCACTCCCACCATCAACAGTAAATAAAATAGCTTCACGTCACTTCTTTAAGTGAGTCTATAATAGTATTTAATTTAGAACAATCAACATGGCCACATTAAATGGTTAAATCTAGAACACTGAACATACAGTTTACTGTTTTGAGAAAATAAATTAATGAGCAGTAATGTTAGCTGGGTAGCTTTTGCTAACAAAACATGCTTTCATGAAGGTGTCCGTATCCATCCAACCCCCCCCCCAACATGTTGAGCTCGAAAATTACATAATTCCGAGTTCAGACTTCCCAGTTCCAAGTCGATGCAGCATAATTTGATTTGTACAACAAAGACACAGAAATAAGTAATGAAGACACAAGTAATGAATGCTTAAAAAAACTTTTATTAAATATGAAAATAAAAATGAAATTATTTAAAATTGTAACAAAGGTATGCCAAGGTATGATTTTTAGCAGCATTTCTCATTTTTCCTGTTTTTTGTTTTTTTTGTTTTTTTTTGTCTCTCTTGTATTTCTCTTTCATTCTGTGTTTGTGAAAGGCCTGACAGCAACTACCAGTCCATGCAGAGCACTATGCCTGCCGTGTGGGTGAAGATCAGCTCGAGCTGGCTGGCCTTGGCGCTATATCTCTGGACTCTCGTGGCTCCTCTGATCCTCACCAACCGAGAATTCAGCTAGACAGCAACGAAATCATTCCATTGCAGGTTCTCTTCTGTTTGACCTCTTCCATGTGGTAAACTAAAACTTACACCTAGCATCTTTCTTGCTTTTGGGAAAAAAAATGTTTCTAGGAAAGAAATTCATAACTACACTATACCTGAATCAAACATATAATCCGATCCAGAAGAACCCAGATTGTACACTACAGACCTGCTTTTCGATGAGGAGAATCAACTAGCAGGGTAATGTGGCTCAATATCAGCCATATTGTATGACGAGATTTTTTCACGACTATGAGAAAATACATCCAAAGTAGAATTCAGGGAAGTCAAAATCAATAAACTGATTGATTTCCTCCTTTGCCACAAATGTGCTGTCTAATATCCATTTAACTCTGAGTCTTTCATTATTAAAAAGTCTATGAAGTACTGAGAAGGACACTATGCTTGTTAATCTACAAAACAACCTGTAATTATAGCGTCTACCACATGTAAGAGCTAAACAATTATGCTCTACACAGTTTAGGTTTTCAATTTTCATTGTTTCCACTCTGCTTGGGAATGTTAAATCAGACCTGGGTTACGGTGTTGGTAAAATCTTCCTCTGTTGATTTTAAGAGATGTTTTTTTGGAGTACACTTTGACCAAAGAGCAAGCAAGTGCACTTATGTTTATACCAAACTTTTAACTTTTGAAGGAACAGATTTGTGGGTTTTACACTGATTATGCTTGTATTTTGCACATTTTATCCTGCAGAAAATATTATTAAAGCTATTCACTGTACAATGTTCTTGAAGTTGTTCATGTTAAGCTGCACTGCTATGTCTTTTAGGGAAATACACTGTGTATAGGTGGAGCTTTCTCTAGGTTAAATCTTACATATTCTGTGACCTGAGCTGTGTGAGAGAGAGAGAGAGAGAGAGAGTCCAGGAGGATCCTCGTGAAGCCGTACCCCTGTGTGGCTGTAGCTATGTACACTATAGTAGCAGGGTGTTTCCTTTCATTTTCCGTTCTTTGTCACATGACCATCGCAGCCCAGTTCATAATTACAGAAAATCCCTACTTACTCACTCTCACTTACATGAAAACACAAACACCTACTTGGCAAGAGCTGCTATGGGGAATGTGATTTCCCCTTCATAAGATTGGCATATGGTGAGGTGAACACAAGACCCACGTTCATACCTCTCTACTGCTGAGGAGAGAAATTAAGAGAGAGCAGGAAGACTGCTGATCCTGAATCAGCCCTTCTGGTATATTTTACTTATGTTCATATGTCATACTATATTTCTCTTCGAATAGAGCATGTGATTAAATTCAAACTGATTTGATACGTGCAATTCTGTGTGTCTCAGTATGTAGCTCAAATTAGTCAACAAAATTGATTGTGAAAAATGATCAACGTGGATAAACCTGTTATTAGCAGAAGCAATAAAATCATTTTGAAATCAATATTTTGTGTCTTATTATTATTATTATTAGTAGTAGTAGTAAGTAGCTGTGTAATAAGTGGGATAATGTACAGCAAGCTGGTCATTATTGCAAAAATAAACCCCTTCAGGGTGATTCAAGACCGCTCAACTTCCCATCGAGTTTCCTGCATCGCTCCGTCTGGGATTATTTCGTGATGATGACCGGCTCATCATACATTATCCCTTACATATTCATTTCAGATTATATAATAAAGATCCTAGACCTCCGCTTAAAGGAAATTACTACCATACTGCTTCCACAGCAATGTAGCACAAGTTTGTAGCTCTTCAACTGGAAAGCATTAAATAGTTTGACATAATAAACAGAGCGTTTGCATGCCTGTAATTTTTCCTCTGTTTCTTACCATGCTGTCATAACTGGGATTATAGAAACATTCTCTGTTATCTGCTGCCACAATTCAACAAACCAGTCTTCTCATATGTTTAGTTTACGTTTTGCCATTGCCACTACTGTATTTGTAGCTGTCCTGTGAGTTTTGTGTAATCATATGGCATCCTCTTATTGCTGGCTTTTAGATAAGCGTCATAGCAGTGGGCTCACACTCTGGGATTTTAATGTAAATGTTCTCATTGGCTATCTTTGCTCGCAGTGGCATTAAATCGGCTAATTTCCCTCAGACAGCAAAATCGTACAGTGTAAGCCTAGCTTAAGAGTGCTTAGGCCTATTCCTGTGTAGAATGTAATATAATAACGAAACTGCTAAGAGCAACATGTAGCACCGTGTGCAAAACTGTTTTGAGTTGGCCAAATGATGATTTTAAAGCAGTTTTAAAGAGCACAAAAACCAGAGCATCTGATTTCACTCACACCCATGTGGGCGTCTTGGATAAGAAGAAGTGGAACAGAGCCATCAGAATGAATACAGGAAAAGTTTTACATATCTTTTAATCATAAAACAACCCTTAAAAGGGTGACCAATAGAAAACATGAGCGACAGGTGGATGAAATCCCATATCACAGACAGAGCTTCGAATGGTGGTGGCAATAAGAGAGTAGTCAAAAGAGTAATACTTAAACCACTCAAAAAAAAGTCAAAGCATGGTACATGCAAACGGCAGCACACTGCTGAGGGGCTCGATATTTTTTCGATGTAGTAGTAAAACATGCATAACAATCGTTCAGTTGTTATATATTCAACAAATAGTTGAATGAGGCAGGTTAAGTTTTGCTATATTTAATTTTGCCTTGTTCAGAATAATGAAAGATGTATTTAAATCCACAATTTTCTGCAAATTACTCTTTTGTAATTTAGATTAGTTCTTGTAACAGAGAATAATTGTTAGATTAGCACTAGAGGAGACGGCCAGTCGAGTAACAAGATGTTAAATGTTAAGTTGTCCCTCACCGTTTTGATAAAGCAATAAAAAATGCCAAATTATTTGTTATAGCCGTTCTCATTTAAGCCAGTTAACTGATTATTTGTTGATTAATTCATATGAATAATCAACTATTAAAATATTTGGGATTTATCCATCCATCATCTATACTGCTTATCTGTCAGGGTCACAGGGGAAGCTGGAGCCAATCCCAGCTGACTTCAGATGAGAGGTGGGGTACACCCTGGGCAGGTTCACACCTATGGGCAATTTAGAGTAGTCAGTTGACCTAATCCGCATATCCTTGGACTGTGGGAGGAAACCAGAGCACCCAGAGGAAACCCATGCAGGCATGAGGAGAACATGGAAACTCGACACAGAAAGGCCCCAGTTGGCTGTGAGGTTGAACCCAGAACCTTCTTGCTGTGAGGCCACAGTGCTAATCACTGCACCACTGTGCCACCCTATTTGGAATTTATTTCAGCTCTTTTTTTTTTAAACAAAACTTTTTCTGTAACTGAGACTACATTAAGTATTTTTTAAACCCTATTTCATTACATTAGCAGTTTCAGGATCTCAAATGCTGAAATTCTGACTGATTCTCATCAGCAATGAAACACATTAGCGTGTCACCTTTATCAGTAAGCTGCACATATCAAGGATTGTCATTTTTGTGTCTGCAGGTTATATATTAATGGCTTAGTAGTAGTTTGTAGCTCTACCTCCCACGATTTCCCCATCTGTGCAATTCCCTTTCCCTTACATGTCGTATACAGTAGCAGTCAAAAGTTTGGACACCTTGTAATTCAATGGTTTTTCTTTATTTTTATTAATTAAGGCACTTCATGTCTTAAAGTAATGATGGACTGTCATTTCTCTTTACTTAGTTGAGCG
>JAOTRR010000013.1:13277535-13291648 GCA_028570945.1 Gogo arcuatus | reverse complement strand
TGTGTGTGTGTGTGTGTGTGTGTGTGTGTGTGTGTGTGTTTGTGTGTGTGTTTGTGTAATGGCCCAGATTGGGTCAGTTAGACATTCGTCGCATCTATCTACAGTAAATAGTGAAGGAACTTGTGTGTGTGTTGACTATTATCTGAATGGTGTATAGGATACTGACTGATGGTGAAGTCTCTGTGTATATTCACTCTGCACATACTGACCTTAATAATGCTTCTTTCTCCATTGAATTTTACCTGTTGTCAACTGCTTCTTTGTTTCTTTATCCATTAAATCTCCACCTAAATTGAGTGTTCTTAGTTTCGATGAGTCAATATAAGATTTGTGAATCAGAAAAATGACCAGACCAGTTAGTTAACCTTCCTGAGCCTCCTCAATTTGTTGTAGTGATTCAGATTTTCCCCCATCTGGAGGAAGAGAAGGTGTGAAAGCGAGGCAGTCCTCACTAAGCCGCTAGTTCTTCTGTTCACCCTCCTTGCACACATGCGCAGGCTCTTCAAAAAGTTGCGGATGGAAAAAAACACGGCGAGTGATGTCAGAGTGTTTGGGCTTCTTGCAGCTGGAGCATGGCACGTCTGGGAAGCCAGGCAGTGAAATGTGGATGTTCTCCAGAGCTGCTCTAACCAGAGCTCCCTCCCTTTTTTTTCCACCTGCGACCTGATTCTTTCCATCCTGCCTCTTACCGAGCACTGATGAAAGCAAGAACTGCATAGAGAAACAGCATTCGAAATGTCATCACTATGGGAAAAAAAAGTACTGCAGCTTTCTTTTTTTTTTGTGAATGAAGTGCACTGCTGTGCGGTTGAAAGTAACATCATGCACACTAATGAGGCATGAAATTTCAAATCTAAAGCAACATTTTAGGAATTTGATATTATTAACATAATATCGGTGACTTGAATCGATCAAGAATGAGCAGAAAACCTCGCTGTGAACATCAGGATATCATTTCACCTGTGAGCATGGTGTATGCAGACTGAAATCTCACCTTCTCTCTGTGCGTATAGACGCACTGGCTCATTCATACATTTTCTCTCGATTTCATTCTGCCCCCTCTCTCTCTCTCTCTTTCTCTCTCTCGTGCTCTCTCTCTTTTCTCTCGCTCTCTCTCTTTTACTCTTGTTCTCTCTCCTGCTCATTCAAAGCCTCACCGATCTGAGACTTTATCCAGGCTGGAAAGAAGAAAACCTGCTGTTTTCCTGGTAATAATACTGATAAATATTGATAATATTAGAGTTAGTACTGTGATTATCAATTTGTCTGCAGCTCACCTTCCTCTGTGGCTGATCTCATTGAGGCTGGTGCTGCATCATTCTTTGTTAGGCTGCTAGCGCTTGAAGGATATTATGTTGATCCGTAGAGCGCGTGATTGTCCATTCTACTGAGTCACGGTACATGTTTGTGCTTGTGGTGGTACAGTGTGCATCCCAAGTCTGTGATTTTGTCATGTGTGGCACGGGTGGTGTGTGTCGGAGAGACGGAACAAGCAGTGAAAAAGATGAATGGACTGACTGTCTGGTTCACTCAGTCTCTCCCTCTTTCTTGCTCTCCTCACACTCCTGTTTGCTGAATGAGTCCTGGGGCGACTTGAGGTTTGTCCGCTGCGCATGTGTGTGCGTGTGCGTGTGTGTGTGTGTGTGTGTGTGTGTGTGTGTGTGCGTGTGCGTTTCGATACTGTTTAATGTCAGCACAGGGGTTTAGTCTCCAGAGGAATCGACACTGGCATGCTGCTGATGAAGCTCTTACTGTCAAGTCAATGCCTTTTTAATGTTGCATCTGTGATAAGCTACCAGAGCAGCAGAAAGAGAGGATGGCAGTCTGCAATGCAGGAGGCAGAATTTGTTCTGTTTCTTTAGGAATGACATCAGTAAAAGCAATACAGCCTCAGAGCTGCACTGTTTGTTAATAGCGAGGCGTTTTCTCATTGTGTAACTGTTGTAGCTCACTTTTGTTTGCTCCTCATTTGCATTGCTAGAGGTCAGGTTAAGAAGATGATCCTTTAAAGAACACTACACTAAAATATCATGTACGCAACTGTATTATGGAAGTATTGTTATACCTGAAAGGTTCGATTAACAATATGAGAAATATAGTTTGTCTTCTCTTTTTTAAATTGCTAACACCATTCTAGTACTTTGGTCAGGATTGGAGAGGAACACTTCTAATGGTTGTTCTATGTTGGTTATTTTGTGGTTGAGGAAGATGAGAGAATGGTGGTGGTGGTGGTGGAGGGTGCTACATTCTCTCTGTGTAGTCAGCGAGGATGCTGTGAGATAAATTTAGCCCTCCAGCTCTGCTTCCATCTGCCGCCGCATGGTTTAGGGCCGTTGCCATAGGAACAACCATTGGGTGCCCATTAGTGAAAGAGAGAGGGAGAGAGATTGATGAGATTTCCAAAAAGCATTTAAGCACCATATTTTGTTTTTTTATTGATTAACCATATTGAACGACATATGTGGTTTTACTAAATGCAATCATTTGGTATGTATAGCTCTGTTTATTTTTGCTTTGCAAAACTTATCATTTGCCATTTGGCATGTAATAACATGTAGCCTTGACCTTGCTAGAAAGTGCACACAGGTCCTTTGCTTTGTGTAACTTGTGTACTCCTAGTTTTGTGTTGCATTCAGACACAGAACATTTCACATTTTGTCCAAAATAACTTTTATACCATGAAACCTATAAAAATTGTAATCCAGAACCTGTGATCTCTATCTGCTGCCTGTATAATATGTACAGTACCCCATGAAGACTAAAGCCTGTGCTGAGCAGGCTACCTATGAAGATTTTCATCTATTTCCACTGTGAGGCTTCGTAACACATTTTGAGTCAGGTGACTCCTAATCAAGAACATGTGTGAAGAACAGTCATGGCTTCTGTTTTGCTTCCAACTTTCCACCTGCACAAACAGACCATCTCTTAAATATCCATCCATTTCTCTTTAGCAGAGTAATTCAAATAGTGTGCAGACGTTAGGCATACATTAAGCTATGACTTTTCCCACAACTGGTGGTGACTGGGCTACCAGCAAATTTTGGAAGCAAATGAAAATGGTTTTTCGGTGGGATTGTCACAAGTGTCATTTGATTTTAAAGTGGAAATGTGTTATAAAGAAGGTGCTTTTTCAACTAACATTATGAGAAGGTTTTTGTTTTATCTTTAACTTAAAAACCCTTAAAAAAAACCTCATCTGGCATATAAAAATAATATTTAATCTAAAATTAACATTCCATTACACATGTGTTTGGAAGGTGTAAAGGTAAAATTGTGACAAATGACAATATCAGCAGTGCAAAAGCAACAAAGTCTCTGTCAAACATAAACATACTATACATACTTATAGTTATAGTCAGATGCTCCAAAACTCGTCAATTTCCACCTGCTCAGGATTTTGTGGGCATTTCAGGTCACATAATGATTGGAAAGCATGACATTTCTACCACATTTGTCATGATTTAAAAATGTTCTAGGTTCATCACACTCATGGAAAGCAACAAAACAAAGGTGAAAGTATATTTTGTGTACTATTGAATGCTGCCAGTTCTACCTATTGTACAAATCTATACTGATCATAATCAGATTGTATTGTAAGCAGCACCACAATGGTGCAAAAGTGACATGGGTTTGAAATTAGCTTCACTTTCCTCACATTCAACTGCCTAC
This sequence comes from Gogo arcuatus, assembly GCA_028570945.1. Taxonomy (NCBI): domain Eukaryota; kingdom Metazoa; phylum Chordata; class Actinopteri; order Siluriformes; family Anchariidae; genus Gogo; species Gogo arcuatus. Next base: position 13,287,979 of record JAOTRR010000013.1, on the reverse strand, counting down.
TAGGACACTCATAGCACAAAGAAACCGAGTGAGCGGAAAAGATGTTTCTCTGGTTGCGGTAAATCAGGTAGCTGATGTAAGCAGATCCCTAATTTTGATTTGTATATTGATTTTTTTTTTTTTTTTTTTAATGTCACCTACCTGCAATATACCCTGCAAAAATCAAACCTGGCTGGGCACAAACGACAGGGAAAAAAATAGTGAGTTCACCAGAGAGGTTAGAGATAATAGTACTCAAGATTAGTAAGGAACATCACACACACAGATTGTGCAATTATAAGAAAACAATCCATGCCATGATGGTGTGATAGGGCATGGTCTGGAGTGTGTTATTCCACTTATACTAGAGTGATTTCCCAGTGATTACAATGTTTAATTTATTAATGAATGACATGTTGTGCATTTTAATGCTTTATAATTAGTTTTAATGTTGTGGAACATCCACGAATCAAGTTAGTTCCTGTTATGTTACATTATAGACGTTATAAATATTTGTTCCCTCACCAGCCGATCCTTCTTGAAAAAACATTTTATACAATTATCTGTATGTTTTTCTTAATTAAACATCTTTTTGAATCCTTTTAATATTAGTCTTAGATTATGTGGCGCATCCACCATACAAGTCTCTATGTATGATTCTGAAGAAATAATAACATATAAGAACAAGTGAATTAATATAATGCTATCATTCATATTACACCCAGAACTACCGTCCAAGCCGTGTGGTTTTCTGACCAATCAGATTAGAGAATTCAACTGCACTGTGGCATAAGATAAAATAATTAACAAGGGGTTTAACCCTACCTACTATGTGGAGTTGACACAAATTAACTTGTGTGAATCAGCCATGTTATTTTAGCTAGCATTAGCTCTCTAAATTATGTTGCTAACTAAATTGCCAGCTGTTTAACATGAATTTTGACATGATTTTTTTTTAACTGCTAGGTCTGAAATGAGGGACAAACTCTCTCACACCCAAAAAGCTCAGCCAGACATCTGTCGACACCCAGTTTATGGCCAAGACATCTTACTTTGGTAAGTCTTTAGACTATAGTGATGTATATTTACTTTAGTTGTTTGCTTTAAAAACATCATCAGACATACATGTAAACACTTCAAATTATTCTCATTCCATGAAAATATACATATGTCAATAGTATTGTAGTTATTGGCTTGTTACTTACAGCTAAGAGTTTTGTATTATTAATGGTTTTCTTAATACGTTGCCCTTTATCATATCTCTATAGGGTTCTACTGTTATTCTTTACATATTGATTTACTGTACTAAAAATATTTGATAACAAATACAGGCTATAACTGTTCCTTGGTTCAATTTGAAACAGATACAACTATTTCCCTATGTAAATATGTTTCCCTGAGCCCCATAACCGCCAGAGGTGGTGAGAATCATCGAGAGGCCTTAATGTGTGCAGGAACATGCATACTGAGTGTTTCCAACAAAGTATTAACTTTCCAACAAAGCTGTAACATAAGACAGTATTTGCAATAAATACTGATTCCATATAATCCATCTTTCTGTAGAACCTTCTGGCCAAGTTCTAGCAGAGAATGACAAGGATGTAAAATAGAACCATAGTTGCATATGTAAATGGCATTATATTTTACTCCTGAATCACCTGGATAATATACACCAACAATGTCATGAGGAACAGGACTCACCTTAGGACTAACCAGGTACTGCCCATCCAGCCACAAGAGTATTAGTGAGGTTGGGCACTGATGTTGGGCAAGGAGGCCTGGCATGCAGTTGGCATTCCAATTCATCCCAAAAGTGTTCAGTGGGGTACAAGACACATGTGCTTCCAACACACCCTTGGCAAACCATGTTTTCATGAACCTCACTTTGTGCTGAGGGACATTGTCCTGCTGAACGGGTTTAGGTCTCTTGGTTCCAGTGAAAGTAAATCATAATGCTACAGCATACAAAAACATTCTAGACAATCCTCCAACTTTGTGCCAAAACTTTGGGGAAGGTCTACACATGGGGGTCATGGTCAGGTATCCACATACAGTACTTTTGTCCATATAGCCTATTTACATGATCTAATTTTAGTACTCATTGTCTTTCTTTAATAACAGTAATGGAAAATTCAAATGTAACTAAATCAACAAAAGCCTGCTAACCGACAAAAGCTGTGAACACCAAGAATAATTTTCTCAGCTTCAGATACTCTCACAGCATAACAAGTCTGGAATGCACTACTGGCAAAGATTTGCATTACCAGCAGGATCCCATATGGTTCCACACCTTTCCACCCCTGCAGCAAAGCGTGGGCACCGGTGCCAGCTGGTTAGTGAGGGAAGATGCTTGGATCCTGTGTATATTCAAATGAAAACAGTCAGAAAATATTTATTTGTCTCACATCTGAACAACTTCTCTACTAGGTAGGAATGTATGTAAAATTGCTTTAGGAAATGTGGCTTTTAATGGGATAATGGGAGTTTTTATGGGGTGGAGGAATTCCAACATTAAAAACAGGAGTATATAAAGAGTATTTGGGTAAACTAAAATTAATAATTTTTAAATTAACTTTTTCTCAAACACTGAACAAAAGGGATACTGACATTTTCGTTAAGATTTTGTTTAAAAAAACATGAATGGATAAATGTTTACTGAATATAGCCCATCAACTATTGCTGTGCACAATTTTCTCAGCAACACTCCACTGCATCACTGAAAAAAGACCACCACAGGACATCTGCTGAGCAGTTATTATTAGGGTGGTGGCCACTTTCAGCACAGCAGTGACACTGACATGATAGTGCCATGGATGGTGTGAGTGCATTAGATGCAACAGCATTGCTGGAATTTTGAAACACCTTAATATCACTCCAAGGTTTACAATAGTCTGCCAAACTTAAAGGGATAGAGGATGAGAGACACAAATGGTGACACAAATGGTGCATGGAAAAAAAAATAGCTCTCGTCCTCACTAGTGGACATTGTAGAGGGTGGTTCACAAATTGTGCTTAGTGACAGATGGGTTAGAATCAGTAAATGTTTGACCTACAAAATGTCCCTATATAGGTGTACCTGATGATAAATACAGTGTAATTATGAGGTTAGAGTACCTAAAAAATGGAAACTTTGTGTGGATGCATTTGTAGGTTCATTTATTAGCAATCCTTATGTTCATAGAGCATCTAATTTTTTTTTTTTTCTGGTATATTACAGAACTTCTAAGGTGACACCATTTGCACAAAGAAGAGCTTTTGATGTTTATTCAATCCAAGGACACCAGTACCAAGAAAAAAATGTCTGTGAAGTAGTTATGCTGATATTCCACATTCCATACAAGTTACAAACCTAGAATAGGATCATAACTTTTACAAGCATGATCAAAAACCTCAAGCAGTTTATCACAGCATCACTTTATCACCTGTTCCTTTCATCATGAATTAAAGTTGATCAGTTATTCCAGGATCACTCAATTTCTATAGCTAGTGCTTGGAGTTCCCAGAAACTTATGTTGTTCTTTTGCCATATTGTGTCCGTAATGAATCTTCGTCATCTAAGATTTGTGAGGTAGTCTCCAGTTGTGGCATTCTACCAGAGGCCCTTTCCACATTTTATGGAGGTCTCACATAGACAACTGAGCACTGGGGAGCAGTTAGGGGATCAAGAACACCTTCATGAACCTCAATATGAGTCTTGTCTCAACAACCCAAAACCAACCACAACTCGCTCCCAGCAGCAGCATGGACCATCTCATCCCAGACAGACAAAAAGACTTCGTCATGAGAGAAAGCATCTCCGGCTTCAGAAAAGAAATGTTCAGGAAGCAGATACTCTTGAGGGGGGAAAGTCAGAATGGGCTTCTAGAAGTTCTGAAGATATGGATGTTTCTGATAAATGCCCTGAGACTTCAACTACATCACTTTCCATGGAGGCGCAAGAAAGCACATCAAAACAAAAACGTGAGCGTAAACCTCAGAAGCCAGGAAAGTATGTTTGCACCTACTGTGGCCGTGCATGTGCTAAGCCCAGTGTACTACAGAAACACATACGTTCCCACACTGGAGAAAGGCCTTACCCTTGTGCACCATGTGGTTTTTCGTTTAAGACTAAGAGTAACCTTTACAAGCACCGTAAGTCACACACACATAAGGTAAAAGCTGGTATGGCCTCAGGTAGACAGGGGCCTGGCATTAGTTGTCATGATGAGCCAGTTACAGAATCAGATGAAGATACTGGTCAGCTATCTTCATCTCTTACTCTTAAGAATCAAGAGATGGTATCCCCTCAAAGAAATTCTTGCACAGAAATATCTCCTGAAGGGCAGTCACAGGGATTAGAATACTCTCATGCTGTCAAAAAGAGACTAGCTATGAGACTTAGCAAAGGAAGACAAGCTCCTGTGGGCTCATCTGATGAGACATCCTCATCATTTGGGCTAGGCAGCAAAGGCAGCACAGAATCAGGCTATTTCTCTCGTTCTGAGAGCACCGAAGTCTCTCAAGACAGTCTGCCAAACACAAGTGCCAAAAGTTATGCAGAGGTTATTCTTGGAAAATTTGGCCGTCTTGGCCATTTACAGAGAACAGTTCGTCAAGAGGATGAACGCTCTGCAGAACAAGAGGGGAGGAGCATCCCTTTCTCAGTGCCTAAGAAGCACGTAATTGATCACATCACCAAACTCATCACCATCAATGAAGCAGTTGTAGACACGAGCAAGATTGATAGTGTCAAACCCAGAAGGTTTTCTCTTTCTAGGAGGAGCAGCATTGAGTCATCTCTTTCTAAAGATACAATTTTTCGTAGGGCAAAAGAGATAGACATTAGTTCAAAAAGCAGTGGGTCCATCACTCTTGGTGTCCCTTGTGAGAAATTTCAACAGCACTCCCTCAGTGTCAATCAACCAGCTAATCCTTTGTCAGCTGGTCCTCTTTTAAGAAGTCACTCATTACCATCAGATGCAAGCATTGAATCCACTCCTGCCTCACAAACCTTTCGTCACAGCCAATCATTTGATGAACAAACAGCTCAGAACAGGCGGCATGGTATGCTAAGGCGTCAGCCTGCAATTGAATTACCCATTGGTGCTGAAATTACTACTGAAGAACAGCCCTGTTCCAGCTCACCATTTCATTCCTCAGTTTCCATGGTGTCTGACTGCAAGCAAAAACAAGTAGAACCATTTGAGTGTGAAGCATGTGGGCTTGCTTGCAACAACTGGGAAAAATATAAAACACACAAGAACCACCACTGCCCTGCCCAGCCATCTCAACAAATTCCTGCATGTCAAGCTGAAGAGCATGGGACAATTCATAAAATCCGAGTTGGTGGCTTAGCAGTGCGGAAGAGGAGAAAGGAAGAGAGTCTAGAACTTGATGATCCTGCCTTACCATCAGCTGCCTTGCCATCTACCTTTACAACATCACAAGGATATATTGCAACATGTGTAAAGCCCACTATAGAATCCGTTGTGTCAGTGCAGGGACATGAGAAGGAGAACACTCTAAAAGGTGTATCAGTGATACAACATACTAGTTTATTTAACAAACAAGAACCTTCGACTCACACTTACTTAAAGGAACAGACAACAAAGCCAAATTTCCGTAAGCTTGTTCGCCAACACAATGTTCAAATACCAGAAATTCGAGTAACAGAAGAAATAAATATCAACATGACAGTGCCCCTCCATTCAGATGGGTCTGAAACTAAAGAGCCAAAAAAAGTCGAAGACTTCCAGTGGCCCCAGAGAAGTCCATCACTGGCCCAGCTTCCCATTGAGAAGTTGCCACCAAAAAAGAAAAGACTTCGTCTTGCAGAGGCAACCCAGTCCTCTGGAGACTCAAGTTTTGAATCGCTATCTGTACCTCATAGTCCAAGTCAAGATACTCACCGATATAGTCATTCCACATCACTTGAGGAATCTGTAAAAAGTGATGTTGACACAATGTCTAGAAGGTCAAGAGCTCCTCATACATTAACAATCTCAAGTACTCACCACCCTCACAGAGAAATGCAACGGTCTGCATCTGAGCAAGCACCACATATACCTCAGCAGACAAACATTGTTGAGACCAGGAGTAAGTCCTTTGATTACAGCTGTTTATCCCCTGATCGAACACCTGCAGGTTGGAGGGAAAGGCGTAAATGCCTCTTGATTAAACATTCTGCTGTAAGAGAGCCAGAGGAAGAGGATCCACCACCAAAACCAATTCTTAGTGTTAATCCCGCATCTCCAAGTGCTAGTGTTTCACCTAGACACAGCCCTGACATATCTCATTCCTCTGTGCCTTCTTCATTCCGTAATGTGTCTTTAAGCAATACAGTGTGCCCCTCATTCTCTCATAAACCTGTTATACCTTTAACTGCAGTGACTCATACAGATGACCATACAGTCATGGAAAATCTGCACTGCCTGTCAGGTGCTGCAAGAGCTCATTACTACTCCGTGTCCTCAGGTCTTAAGCTTGCGATCCCCATAGAGGATGATATTGGGCAGTCAACTGCCAATTATCATCATTACCATCCCCATTTTGATATTACTCCAAGCCAAGAGCTTTTGAGGCCTCCTGGGATGCAGAGAGTGCCTGTTCGCCTTTATTCAGACTTACCTTCCCATGCCAATTCTGTTTACACTACTCTGTCACAGACAATTGTTGCAACATCTCAGGATCCTAGCTGCTCTGGTTTAATATTAGACTCTATAGGATCTAGGTTTGATTTCAAAGATCAACCACCAGTAGCTGAGGGATCCAAATCCTCCAGTACAGGGGGAAATAAACGGGTACTGTCTCCAACAAGCAGTGTGGAACTTAGCCCTGACAGTCAACAACAGAAACGAGTGAAGGAAGAGGAAGAGGACATAGACAATGCAAAGAGCAATATGAGTAGTTTAATTTCCAGCAAAAAAGAAGATTCTCAGTTGTGTATGAAAAGTATTGTAGTCCCCATAAACAAAGAAGAAACTTCATATACTTCTCTTGACACAAATCTTGCAATTAGCTGGTGCTATCTAAACTATGTCAAACCCAATCCATCTGCCCAAGATGACAACCAGAACTCAGTCTATTCTACTTGGTGCATAAGTACTCGGAATCCAAATCCCCCAGGGCTAACAAGCAAAGATGTACTCTCACTAGTGTACTGCAAGCAAAGACATACGTCTTTCACCTACACTACAGCAGCAATGCCTCCCTCCACAGTGGGAAAACCAACAGCATCTGACACCAGGGATCGCATGGAGGTAAATGTAGAAACTCCTGGATGATCACTATGTATGAGAAGTATGAGAAAATATGCAAAGTAATTATATACACCATATGGCCAAATTCTTGTGGACACATGACCTTAATAGTCATATGTGCTTGTTGAACATCCCATTCCAGAGTTAGTTTCTCCTTTGCTGTTATAATAACCTCCACTCTTCTAGGAAGGCTTTCCACTATATTTTGGAGCATGTCTATGGTGATTTGCCTATTCAGCCACAAGACCATTAGTGAGGTCAGGTAGTGATGTGGGATGAGGAGGCCTTGAGCACAGCCAGCATTACAGTTCATCCCAAAGGTGTTCAGTGGGTTTGAGGTGAGGGAACTGTTCAGGCTAATTCTATGCTTCCAACTTTGTTGCAACAGTTTGAGGAAGACCCACATATGGGTGTGATGGTCAGGTGTCCACAAACTTTTGGCCATATATTGTATTATATGACCTTGAGGGCTTGTTAAAAAAGAATAAATTAGGACTATAGATCAGTATATATTTTTTAAGTAGACACCTTTCCATGTTGATAGAGTGGCACCCTCAAGGATGCATTTTTTTGTACGTTTAGTATGTATCTTTCACCTGGAAACATGAAAGTACTGTAGTATACATGTAAAATGATTTAAGGTATATAATTTGACCCCAAGGACGATTGTTGTACCTATTTTAGCATTTAGAGTAAAGCTTTAAAGTTACACTACATGCACTTTTTAAGCTAAAATATACTGTAGATACTAAAGGTACAAAAGATGTACCTTTGAGGGTACATCTTTCTCAGTGACAAGGAAAGGTAGAGTTTAGTATGTTTTAGGAGTGACTTACCTGACTCTTTAGAGTCAAAATCACTTACAATACTTTCTGCAAAATTTTGAAAGTGAATTCCCTCATCTCTGTCTCCCTGGGCGCCCGGAGCAGGGTTGGTGAACTTGCCCGTGTCTCTCTCGAGTATAGGTACATGCCATACAGCCCATAGACCCCACAGAGATCCAGAAAGCTGAGCTGGGAAAGACAGAAAAGACACCAAAGGAAGAGGGAGAAGAGGAAGCACAGTCTACCTCCAAATACAATGAGATCCTCCGGGTACAAATTTGTGAAGGAGGGTAAGACACACTTCCATTTTAAGGTAGTTCAACAATTAATGTTTGTGGATATCTACTATGCCTAGTAAGCAAAATTTTAACATGGTTTCTAGGTCAGTCAGACAAAAATATAAAACAATATTCTAAATATCTTGTAACACAAGTGTAAAAAAATGGATTCGCAATTGCTTTTATTCTTCTGCCACTAGGTGGACTCATAAGCAAGATTGTTTGACTGTTTGTAGGATTTGTACGGGATGTTCATTTTAACCAACATATAAAGGATCAAGGTCACAGCAGGGACTAATGTCTGAAAGGACTAGACTTGATGGTGGTGGAGGTCCTGTTGAGTTCTGTTAGTTTTTTTTTTTTTTAATTCAGTAATTCTGATTTTGATATTAATGGCTCTGAATATCAGAATGTCTTGCTAAAGTCAAGTGTTTCGATATAACATTGCTTGAGTAGTATGTCATGATTTCATAGAACAGTCATTCTCAATAGCCTTATGTCTTTTGTTGGAGTGTTTTTCCATATTTTATAGTGCCTGCGCTACGTACCATAGTCATGTTTGTCACCAGTAAGTATTTCAGTGCACTGTGGTGTGTTGTTCTTGCCCCCTCTGCTGCAGGAGATTGCTTTGCTGTCTGAGCCAACACAGACCTTCTGTTACGTGGCTTGAGCCAGGAAACTACCTAGCCTGGCGTTTACTTCCTCTCTCCTGCAAATCCCACAGAGCCCTGCTGATGCCAAACTGCATAAATGATTTTGGTCATTCAGCTCCGGAGGGGGACAGAGAGGCAGAAGGGCACAGCTGTATTTTTAGATAACGTTAGATAGTTTTAGTTTTTAAAGAACTGATATACAGTGTTATGTGCAAATAACAGTATTGGTGGAAGAAGTATCAAAGTAGATGAAGAATGATGGTGAATCTACTGACCACACCTGCTGTTGCCTTTATTTAAATAATGTGCAAACATGGTCATTTATGCTACACCCCATTTTGTTGCTGAAAGCTGTTTCATGATGTAGGTGTTTGTGACTGTGCCCTTGAGGTTTATGAGTTTCACAGACAAATTGTCATGTCTGAGTATGAAAGCAGCCATCTGTGTCTTTCCCTCACAGTGAGTGCTTGCACAAAATATTCTCCATAGTGACTTGATCTCACAATTAATGCAGACCCTGTGATGTTGACTCATCAATCAGCCAAGCAGCAGTCTGCTCATTGTTTTCTTGAGGTCATAAGAGCTGATAAGATGCTCAGACATTTTTAATGCGTCAATATTTTTTTGCTCACTGTGATAAAGTTTTAGGGCATGGTTGTGCTGTTTTAGACTTAAGCACATAACAGTTGATGTACAGAATAAGAAAATGAAGGTACTTATTTTCTCATAGGATCCACAACTGTGTGCTTTGTAGGGATGTACTGAGATATGAATACATTATTTTGAATGAACAGATACTGGTTTATAAACACAGAAAATCAGATATGTGTAGGAGGTGGACTGTACATTTTTGGTCTATTGTCAGTGGTTTGCTCCAGTAGTCTGACCTAAACACTGTCTTACTTAGCTATAACATAAAACCGTGTTTCCTCCATAGAGCTGCCACAGGACAGATATACTGTATATGCTTTTTGTCATTCTTCTCTTCTCATCTTCTCTTAATGATAATCTTGGAAAACCATAGGAGCACTGTAATGAGCACTGCTTAAAAGACCCCGTTTAGACTAGCAGCACTACTGTGTCCCAACTCCATAGTACATTCTGATGGAGTGTCTGGTGAAATTTTCTGATCTTTCTGTAATGTAACAAACCCACAAACTGAAATAATTCTGCTAAAATATTATTAGGTGGCTATGGTTGTCACCTGTATACAACCTTTTCCTGATTTTGGAAAGATTTTGTAGTTTTGAAAGACACTGTTTGTTTGTTTGTTTTAATGAAAAATTACTAGTTTTTTTTTTTTTCAAGCTGGCCTTTTTTTCTTAGTGTTTCTGATTCCGATCTGTTCAAATCCGAGTACAGATACAGATACAGATATTTGGGGCACTAAACAGATACAGGTACAGACAACAACATTGCATTACCACCTTAATGCCTTAGGTTCAGCACAGAATTACATTAATCAGATGTGC
>JAOTRR010000013.1:13253257-13265519 GCA_028570945.1 Gogo arcuatus | reverse complement strand
GTGCAGAATGTGGTTTTGCATTGTCTTGTTGAAATATCCCTGGAAAAATGTCGTCCTGAAGGCACCATGTGTTGCTCCAAAATATCAATTGTGACGCTTGCGCTGTGTGGTGGGGAGAACACTGACACACAACCCAGGTCTCAGTGTAACAACGTGAAGAATTTTTAATGAAAAATGAGGGATGGGGAAGTGCAGGGAGAGTGAGTGGTGAGATAAGTGCAGTCTGTGAAGGCGGCGGAGAGCCCAAACTGGCCTACGGTAAGGTCACAGGCAGGGACTGACTGCGCCGAAGCCTGGCGGCATCCCAGAGGCAGCATCGGTCGCCAGTGTAGAGTGCGTGGAGCTCGAGCTTGTCATCGTAGTCCTTGGCATGTGCTAGGTTGCCTAGGCAGAGAGGGAGAGAGTGTGTGACCTTTCATGCACGGTGAAACACAGACTAACCTCTGAGTGTTGCGGCGCCTTTTTATACTCCCCTGGCTGCTCGAGGAGGGTGAATTAAGGCACCAATTATGCTGCTCCAGCCGTGCGTGATCAGCAGGCTTTGCCCCGTGGCCACGCTGCTTCTGGCTGTCCAAAACAATGTTGCTGAACCACCACTGTTTCTTCAGCACCACAGAAGTGGTTGCGTGAAGAGCGGTGTGCTGCTTTGGTGGCAGTTTCCTGGGGCCACTGTCACATCCCCCCTTAGCTCTGAGCCTACCATTCTCCAAGGCTTGGCCCAGAGGCTGTAGCTCGTAGAAAGGCCGTCGGTATTGCCGTGCTGGGTCCCAGCTCTATGTTGGACCTGGAAGGAGAAGTCCTGGAGAGTTAAGAACCAGTGAGTAACATGAGCATTTGTGTCTTTAGCAGCTGCCATCCACTGGAGTTGGGCATGGTCGGTGACCAGAGTGAAATGATGACCAGACAGATAGTACCTTAGCTCAGTTACCACCCACTTCATGGCCAAGGCTTCTCTCTCCACAGCAGCGCAGTTTTTCTCAGTGGGGAGTAGCTTGCGGCTGATGTACAGCACCAGATGCCCTTCACCCTCTATGACCTGTGAGAGCATGGCACCCAGGCCCGTCTCCAAGGCATCTGTCTGGACAATGAAGGGGAGGTCAAAGTCTGGGTTTTGGAAGATGGCAGCAGTGGTGAGGGCCTTCTTCAGGGAATGCCTGCTCTGTTTGCTTGGTCCACCTTATCCTGTCATGGTCCCCCTTCTTGGTCAGGTCTGAGAGGGGAGAGGCTAGAGAGGAGAAGTTAGGCACGAACCTACGGTAATACTTGGCTAGCCCCAAGAAGGCATGTACCTGGTGCTTGGAGGTGGGCTGGGGTAATTCTGCATGGCTTCTCCTGGTGCTTCAGCAGGCCCCAGCCAATGCGTTAGCTCAGGTACTATGCTTTGACCAGCCCCAGATGGCACTTCTGGGGGTTGGCAGTGAGCCCAGCCTTTCATAGCTCCCCCAGGATGGATTTGAGGTGGTGCAGGTGGTCAGCCCAGGTGGACGAATGGATGATGACATCGTCCAGATATGCAGTGACGAAGTCTCAGTGGGGACACAGTACGATGTTCATGAGGCACTGAAATGTTGTGGGCACCCCATGGAGGCCAAAGGGGAGGATGTGGTACTGCCAGTCACCTAAGAAGGTGGTGAAAGCAGTCTTTGGTCAGGCCCGGGGTGTCAGGGCCACTTGCCAGTAGCCCTTGGTAAGGTCGAGGGCTGAGATGAGGGTTATTGTTATTTTAGCTGTCTATGATAGTCTAATGAATATTAAAATTAAATAATGAATATGTCTGTCAGCTTTAATTTGATTTTGTTTTTTTAATTTTGTTCCCTTTTTTAAGGAAACAAAAGTAATTGAACAATTGGATGTTCAGATGTTCCATGGCCAGGTGTGTGTTTTTCCCTTAATTAATTCACTTAAAGGTAAAAGGTCTGATTTGATTACAAGTGTGGTATTTGAATTTGGAGTCTGTTGCTGTTAACTCTCAGTATGAAGTCCAAAGAGCTGTCACTGTCAGTGAAGCAAGCCATCATTAGGCTGAAAAATCTAAACAAACCCATCAGAGATATAGCAAGAACCTTAGGTATGACCAAATCAACTATTTGGTACATTGTTAAAAAGAAAGAATGCACTGGTGAGCTCAGTACCAACAAAAGGCCTGGAAGACCATGGAAAACAACTGTGGTGGATGATGGAAGAATTCTTTCCCTGGTGAAGAAAAGCCTCATCACCAGTAGGCCAGATCAAGACTACTGTCCAGGAGGTAGACATATCTAAATCAAAGTCAACAATCAAGAGAAGACTTTACTAGAGTAAATATAGTGTTTACCACAAGATGGAAATCTTTGGTGAGCCTCAAATACAGGAAGGCCAGATTAGAGTTTGCCAAAAACATCTATTTAAAAAAACAAAACAAACAAACTGTCCTAGGAAAACAAAGAAGCCGATAAAAGTATATATCTTCATAATTAATCATGCAAAAAAATTTAAAAGCTGCTGGAAATATCTTAGTTTAATGTAGGTACAATGGAATATGTAATTGGGCACTTAAAACAAGCATTTCAGACAAATAGCTATTCACGATGTCAGTAAAACTTCGTATAAACGATGATTTGTAAGTAACGGTATTTATTTCCATGTCCCATGTATGAAGCTTGAAAAATGACCCAGCAGCAAATTTTCTGTACTTCCCTGCTCATCTGACATCAGTGCAGGGCTGAAATGTCTATGGGCAGGACTACATTGAAATAGCCAATGTGTAAACATGTTTCCTGGCTATTGTCAGTAGATTAATCTACACCAGTATTGTGGAAACCTCTGTTTGGATCCCTCCTTTATTTGGTTTATAAATTATTTCAGATTTTTTTTTCTCATCACTTGAAAAATGTACTTTAGTAAAATCAAGATTTGTGGGGATATATTTCATTTCTTGTTTTGATTTATGCCCCTTATTTTTGAAGTCTTTGCTTCTCTTTATTTGTCATTGTTGTTCTTATCTATGACTAGTGATTTAGAAATGACTGCATTTTTATACTGTTTATTTATGTTTTTATATAAATAAACATTATATGTTGATAATGTTTATATTGTTTTATAGAATATTTACATAGTCTCTACAAGTTCTTGTATGTTCTTTAATGTTTGTTCAATAATAATAAATTAATTAATTAAAAAAAACTCTGTCCAGAATGGTAATGCCTCATTACTCGGGTATTATGTATGCTACTGATGATGCAACGAGTGGTGTCCCATTTCCTAGGTAAAGATTTCAACCCCTACCCCTTGTAGGGTGGGGGGGGGTTGGGATTGGGCCTTTAACACAACCACATCTCTATTTAGATGTGGTCATCAACCAAATACCAGTGACCAGGAAGGAGGGCATTAGTCAAAGAAACAAGAGGCCAATGGTAACTCTGAAGAAGATAGAGAGACCCATACCTTGGATGGGAGAAGCTTTTCAATGAAAGCCATTATGGATAAGAAAGCCATTTGTGAAAAAAAAAAATCTAAACATATTTGGAGGCTCATCAAACATGTGGGAAAAGGTTTCTGGTCTGATGAGACCAAAGTTGAACCTTTGAACCAAGGCACATTATGTTACATTTGACAGAAACCTAACATTAGTCATCATCCTGAGATCACCGTCCCCCAGTGAAGCATGGTGGTGGTAGCATCATGCTGTGTAGAGACTGTTTCTCAGCAGGCACCGGGAAACTGGTCAGCGTTGAGCGTAAGATTTAAGGAACCAAATACATGGCAATTCCAGAAAAAAAATGGTTTCAGTCTTCAAAAGATCTGAACCTTCAAAAAACATAATAACCCTAAATATAATGCCAAAATTACACTGGAGTGTAGAATGGCCCAGATAAAGCCCAAGCTTCATTCATTTGAAAATCTGTTGCAGAACGTTGCTGTTCACCAATGGTCTCCATCCAGTCTGACAGAGCTGTAGCAATTTTGCCAAGAAAATTGGCAAACATATCAGGATCCAGATATGCAAAGTTAGTAGAATCATATCCCAGAAGTTGTACAGCTGTAATTGCAGCCAAATGTGATTCTACCAAGTAGTTTTGTTTAATTAATCTTTGTGTCACATGTAAAAGATTTTTAATGTTAATTTCACCTTATTTGTCTTTCTCTTTCTGTCTTTGTCTTGGACAGCCTCTTCTATTCTCTTCAAAACATGCCAATAATGGTTCTTCATCATCATTATAATCAACATAAGCAAAGCATCTAAAATGTTAGGGGATTTCCAGATGATCCACATGGTACCTAATATCAGTATTTGTCATGCAGCCTTCCAGGTCTATCTGAAACCTTAATTTACTCTGGAAACATTCCTGCTCTAGCTCCACCCTGGCCAATTCTTCTGATCAATAGTTTCACCTTGTAATGGAGGTTTCCTGTTTGGCTTTTCCTGTTCTAGCCCTGCCTTTGCCACTACTCCCTCCCCCAGTCATTGTTGTCACTCTGTATGTAGGTAACTTGATTTATAATTTTTATTGCTGTCAAGTTAAATTTAGACTGCCAGTTTATGAATTTGTGGACCTGAAATAGTGAGTTTATGTGTATATAGCACTTCTGAGTCAAGGTATGCTTTGAGTAACACTTTATTATCTATTTGTCTATTGATGTTCCCTAGGAACACAGCTATTATAGGAACAGCAACAAGTCATTAGTCGGCTGCATGGAGTGCAACAAGACCAAAACCTCTTTTCTGTCTTGGAAACTGTTTAATTCAAGGACACCAAAAAGCTGCTCCTTCCTCCAGTTTAAGGTTCATCACTTTTGGAGAGAGCTTTCTCTGATTTAATTCTAGAACAACTGCATCAATTTTGATAAAATCATGACAACAGTATATACTATATAATGGCTCTGTTATGGTTTGCAGTTTTGTTTTGTTTTTTCTGCCCAGCTCCAGTGGATTCCAAATGTGTTCTACTGTGATGACCTCTGAATGCTCTGCTTTGCTATTTCAACACCTATAGTGGTTCTTTTTTTTCTTCAGATGCCATATCTGCAGTGTCCCAGTTCTGGGTCATCTTGTCTCTGTTTTGCCAGCCCCACTAGCTGCTAAGCTTAGACTTAAACTTAGCTGCTAATTAGAACATGATTCTGTCTAGACTGTCCGGACCTTGGAACCCTGTTTCTTAGAGTATTTGTAAGTGCTCCTTATATGCCATAGCTTGGTTTTTTATAGAGTAAGCCATACAACCCACCTCTACATATCACAAAGCACATACATTCAGCCTCTGAAGCAATTGTAATCCATTATCTGCTCCTGCCATTGTCGCTACCCTAACATTTCCTGAATCCAAGTAAAGACCAGCTCTCTGTCCTTATACCCCTTGACATTAAAGCCCCACCTTTTATTCCTGAGTACAACACAGTCCAGAGCCTCTGTTGTTTCCTGTTTGTTTTCATTTCACCCCTGTGTCTAATTTATTATGCCTTTCTGTTTGATTATCAACAATCTCTGTATGTTACATTGTTAATGTTTAGCATGCTAAACCATGTTTTCTAGTTCATTGTGTTTTCTGTTTACACTACTTTTACCCTATTATCAATCTGATTCTGATTCAACACATGGTTACACCATATACTGTATATATGTGAGCATGTTCTTTTTTGTTTTGCTTATAACTCCATGTTCCACTGAAAGTACACTGAGCAAATATATATACAAGCCCAGACAAAGAGAGTCCTTTCGAACATTTTTGTTTACTTGTGGTAAAACACTGTTTTCACTGTCTCATTTTCAACGTTTTATTACTTGTACACTTAGCTATTACATTGGCTTTGTTGATATGTCACCTTTTAACTTTTTTAAGTGATAGTCTTCCAATGATTGTAAGGTTCTTGGTTTGTCATAAAAATATTATGTCTAGAACACTACCAAATGAATTCAAATACATTGGAGTTTTTAATTCTTCTCAAAGTGGGATCGATAAAGCCATTTTTCCACAAAATGTAAGTCCGCAACAAGCCCATGTTTAACAAATTTGTATTTTACTATTCAGCTGCTCAAAATTCATTTGTATTTTATTATTCAGCTGTTCATCCATGCAGTATAAAGCAGTAAAGCAGTAATGATGATGCATGTGATGACACACAGGTGAGTGTAGGTGCTGCCATTCATCAGGTGTGGAAGGTGTGGAAAGAAAATCCTATGTAGGTGTGTCCTGTACCCAGTGGCTGCAGGCCGAGAAGGTGGGCAGAGATTTGGCAGAGAGAACCATATGCTTGGATTTGGAGGTGCTGATTTTCATCCAATCTGCCACACACTCAGAATTGAGAGATTTGACAGTGCTTTAGATGTCCACTTCAGATGGCGTCAAAAGAACATAATCTATGAACAACAGGATGTTACTGCTAGCTCCCCATTTGGGGCACCTTTCCAACCTCGGCTGCATCTTGATATTCTGTCAACACACAGACAACACACACCCTTGACAAAGTCAGATGCCCACCTTAAATGGTTTCAACTTATGACCAAGAATGTGGCCTCTCCAAATTGTACAGTTGTACATGCCAAAAGAGGTACATGATCGTAGGCCTTCACCAAATCCACATAACACATGTAGACTGGTTTATCATACTCCAATTATCCCTCAAAAAGCTGACCACCAGTTTGCCAGTCCATAAGTCATATTCTATGGCCTCTCCAAACTCCATGCCTGAGCTTTCGCTTCTGGAACTGCTTTTGCTACAGCTTCCCTCACCAGTGGTGTCCACTTGTGCATAGGATTAACCACATAACAAGCCCTGATAGTCTTCCAACCAGAGCTTCTTGCAGTCCTTTGGAAGGTGAGAGTTAAATTCATCTCTCACTGAAGCTTATAAAAGATGCTCCTAAGCAACCCAGAAGGCTCTCCTGGTTCAAGGGGTGATCCGGTCACAGATCTGTCCTTTGTCTTACTTGAGTGTTCAAAACATATGGCCTCATATCTGATGCAACAATTGCAAAATCTATTACTGATGTTTGGCCCAAAGTGCTCTGGTACCAAGTACATGCATGAGAAAACTTGTGTTCAAAGAATGTATTCGTTAGTGACATTCCATGGCTTGCACAGAAGTCTAATTAGAAGTCATTGCTCAGTTTCAGATCTGGAATGCCCTTCCTCAAAATCACACCCCTCCAAATGTCACCATACTTACCTCATAGAGGCAACCTTCAAGTCCTCTGGGAAAAACCCCAACTGTAAGACTCTTGGCCTGGAACTGCTGTATAACCCCACACCTGCCAATCACCTGTAGGAAATCTGGGGCAGAAGAGGGACCAGCCCCCAAATACGAAGTTTGGTACTGCTGCCTACACTCTATGTGGATGTAAGGCCAACTATATCTAGTCCATGCCTTTCCATATCACATATTAACTCAAGCTCTTTCCCTGCGAGCAAAGTGATATTCCACATTCCCAAAGCCAGTCCTGACAATCTGTTCACTAAGTTTGTCCTTACTGGGACCATTATGCTCTCAGTGATAGCACTGAGGACTTGATCCACAAAGGAGTTATATCACATATAATAAATAATAATAATTGTTATATACAGGAGGAACATGGAAGGATAAAATAATTATGATTCTCTATGTATTACAGTTTCAGGAATGAGCTGTAATGAAAGTGAATATAGTGATATTACTGAAGAAGACTTGTGCCAGTTATTGTGTAATGAAACAATGGCTTATGCATGTGTGTTAATGGGGCAGAAATGCAGGGTCATGCTTGAACTCTTCCAGGGCAGGGCACTTAAGAACAAAAAAAAGAAAGAAAAAGAAAAAGCTCACCTAGAAAGTCATCTATTAGTGTCAATTGATTTCTTGCTAAATAATTATCATGAATAGAATGGCTGAATAAATGGACAGTTTCCTGATTCATATTCTTATTTGAAACAAATTCATCAACACATTTTTATTTTCATATCAACAGTTAGTAATGTAATTTAAAGTAAAGTAATTTCTTCATCAATGATATCTTTAAGTTTTTAGCTATTTCAGACTCTCCTGTACTGAGTGAGTGAGTACAAACTGTAAATGTAAATCTGTTCATGATAGGTGTTTTAGCAACCGAGTCAACTGACACTTGGAAGAAAAGCAGCAAAAAAATACAAAAAGACAAACATTTGGGCTTACAACTGGGATGTGTGACTCAAGATTCCTGTTGTTGAAATGAGAATTACCTTGAAACTCCCAGTGACTCAGAATATCCACCATAGTTTCTTTTCATGTAGAAAACCGTTCAGATCCACCTGTTTATGCTGGAAATGAATGGCTGACATGACAAAAAAAGAGATACATCAAATACTGTCAAAATAACACTGAAAATACCTCAGTGTCAAAGAAGGTGTAGCACATAGGTTTCTGTAAGGTATGCCAAATGTAGCTGATTTTTCAGAGAAAAACAAATCAGTTTTAGGCATATATCTATTATTAACAGAAGAACAGACCGATTTCTTCTAGTGCACATTGTACAGAATGTCCGAAAAGTCACGAACCAATGAAAGTAAAACATGTACTTAATTTTTTATTTTTTATTTAAAACATATGCTCTACATATTCACCCTTGTGCTCTATGCATTTTTTTTTTTCAGCCAATGTATCATATTTTTGTGGATTTTGCTCAACATGTTTGGATTGACATATTTGTTCACCATATTTCCACTGGTTGAGTGAATGTGTATGTGAATGTTTTTTTTTTCAGTACTTATTTGCAACAAACTCTTTTTCATAGTTATTTATGTACATTGTTTAGGCTAGGAGGAATGGTATTTCATTATTGACTGTACAAAAGTGCAGGAAATAATGACAATAAACATATCTTGAATCTTGGTTCCTGATTTTTCAGACAATGAAATATGTCAAGAGAATACACTGACATAATTCAAAAATAATTATTGACTGATAATGTTATCAATTATACAATGACTATATCACTTGTTATTATGGTTAGTATGAGTGAAACAATAAAGAAGATACACTTCTTGTACTTAAAGGTAAATTAATACCTTGGTATATAAAGGACAGTATAGAATTTTATATTGTCCCAATCACTATTCGATACTGATTATGTTATTTTCTGGAGATAATCCTGGAATTACAGTTAATCCTTTTCCAGTTTTACATGAATGCTTACTCACTGTGAAAGATGGAATTGCCAACACACCTTTGATCACAGTTCATGCACTTATGATTGATAACCTACAATAGTATGTACTTAAGTTAAAATACCTAACTAACATATTGATTTGTGGCAAGATATAGCCTAAATATTGCCAACCAACTCTCATGTGTGGTTGTTTATTAGCCTGCTACTAAAGTAGTTTAGTCTACTGCTAAAGAAAATTTACCTTGCTAGATAATGAGAGAAGTTTTTAACATAAATGAGTCTTGTGTGGTAATGGTCATGTTCACAAGTAACCTCTCTTTTGAAGCCACAAGTCCTCAGTTTTCTTAATTATTAGATGTACTATATACAAAAATTCTTTAGTGCCAGCAGCTCTGTGAAAGGCTGGTCTAGTAAGAAAATGATGCTTGTTCAGTTGAATATATAGAATTTAATGGTTTATTACTCATACATGGAGTTTTGAATTATCTGAGATTAATTGTTTTAATACCAGCAAATGATTAGAGAGAGACACAGGAAAGGGACACAGACAGCAGGCCAAAAGGAGCAGGTCCGATGGAGGTCAGTGCATACCAGTCAACCCATAAGGAATAGCTGTAAATCTTCGGATTGTTCGATTTTTGTCAGGCTTATAGGCATATTCTAATAGTCTTACGGATTCCTAGGTTTTCGCCAAAACGTTTTTATTCTGCAAGTACTTCTTTTGTGTGGTCACAGTGTGCATTACATGAGAAATAAGCAATAGACAATCGAACCGGAAACCATTGCGTTATGCAGGCAGAGGGTCTCGTTCGGAACATCTCGGCTATTATCATCCCGTGACCAGGTTTGAAAGCTCAGACTTTGATATCATACTCGAAAGTCAAGCGTCTGCATGAAACCGAATAACATTTTGTGCCATCGTGAGCTGAACAAAAGGGCCCAGAGACAATCTGTTTTTCCAGTCGAGTAGTTTGAAAGAGTATTCAACACAGAGTGAGAAGCAATGGGAAGCCCGGCGAAAAGAATGAGGTACAGCGGGAGGTTTCTTCCTGAATGGGGTGACCTATTAAAGTTTTTCCTTGTTTGTTTTCAATATATTATGCCTCAAAAACATATAGTTGTCTCATGTTTAGTTTGTAAGGATTCTTCAAAAAGGGTTTTTGTGAGGGCTTATAAGGCTGGACTCCGGAATGGGTTGACAGGTATGTCAGTGTTAAAAAAACAAAACAAATAAATGTAAGGTTTCTAGCTTTCAGTTGAGACTTTTTTTGGCATTTAATGAATATTTTATGAACAATTTAAAGGATCTTGCAGAAGGAGTGCCAAAGACAGGAGAGGATCAACAAGACAGGTATTTGATTGCAAGGAAGAAAGCAGATTCTGACAGAAAGAGGATGGAAGCAAAAACACAGAGGGGGCAAGCCGCTCAAGAAAGAGATGGGGAGCAAACACGGACAGCATGGGAACAAACAGATGCAGAGAGGGAAAATGATCAAGCAACTTCAGAAACTCCTCCCACAGGTTTTTGGGGTGACTTAGGTGGCAAAGACAATGGGCACAGACAGGTAAAACTGAATAGATACCCACAGGATAATTTTGGTTTTCAGACCAGGGCCTTTCAGCATTGCTGGTTTGACAAATACAAATGGCTAGAATATTCGGTCAATCAAAATGCTTTCCATGCAGAGTATTTGGCAAAAATATAAAACATGATTCTTTTATCAGTAACACACATGAATTGGTTTTGTTTTGGAGACAAACATGGGTTCAGGCAGAGACCTTCACCTGCTCTGAAAACTTGAAAACAGAATTACGGTTGCCCTGCTTGGACAAGATGGTTAATGAATTTGAGCAGCAATTTTCTAGTGTAGATGCAAGCCTCCTAAAATTCATCCAACCATGCAGCCCCAATTCAGAGCTCTTCTTGAGTGAATCACATTTAGCTGAGCTTTCTGAGCACTACAATATTGATTTCAAAACAAAAGTGCTGGTGGCCAGAAACTATCTTGTTCACATTAAAGAGTCTGGATGTCCACCCAAAGATATGCTGGCTGTAAACAATCTTCTCAATTCAGACATGTTTACCTCTCTGAAGGCCCGCCGAACAAAGGTATGCTCCCATGGAAAGGGACATTCTTGCCATCAAATGGGCCATCTCAGAACTCAGGTACTATCTCACCGGACGGCACTTCACACTGGTTACTGATCATGCCCCCCTGCAGTGGATGTTCCAAGCAAAAGACAGTAATACACACATAACACGCTAGTTTCTCTCCCTGCAAGACTTCTCTTTTCAGGTGCAGCACCAAGTGGGAGTCCAGCACCAGAACACTGATGGCCTCTCCTGAAGATACGGCCTCTGGTCAGAAAAGTCACAAGCAGTAGGCTCAGAGCTAAGGGGGGGGGGGGGGTGGCACTGTGGCACGAGCTCCTGCGTGGCCCTGCCCAAGAAGAAGATCGCTCCTCATGCTATTGCTCTCCTGGTGCTGAATTGACAGCTCCTGCTCAGCACCCCTACTGATTTGGACAGCCTGAGGGCGCATGGCCACGGGGCAGGATGCATACAGCTGCTGCAAGTTAAAGTGATGCCACTCTCTACCCTCCAGCAGAATATAAAAGTGTGTGTGTCTCTCTCTCTCTCTCTCCCCTCATGTGAATTGCACACTGACTCATTTCACCTGTCCCACAGAGAGCACCGGAGAAGTAAACGGACTCAGACTCCCCTGCTTGCCTTTGGGAAGAGTCTACAGAGATCACTGAAAGAACTCATGGCCTCCCATAACGCCGCCGCCTGACCAACGTGCCCAGCTGGCTGAGTTCTCCCTCCACTACAGTCTACAGCACTGCTGAGCACTCCCTGCACACCTTTCTTCCTCAGTGTCCCTTACCCCTTTCCTGCATAATTAAAATAAAAGCGCACTTTATTCCCTCTGGGTCTGGGCCCGCCACAACACAGACACCAGGACCCAGAACTGGAGGGAATAAGGTGCTCTTTTATTTATATATAACTTTTTATTCATACTTTTATTTTTTATTTATTTTTTTAACAGAAATATAAACAAAATGTGTGTATTTATTTATTTATTTATTTATTTATTTATTTATTTAGGGGGCATCCATGGCCTGAAGGCTAGAGAAGCAGCCTTGGGCCCGAAGGGTCACCGGTTTGAT
>JAOTRR010000013.1:13232438-13243065 GCA_028570945.1 Gogo arcuatus | reverse complement strand
GATAGATAGATAGATAGATAGATAGATAGATAGATAGATAGATAGATAGAGCAAGAGTAGATAGATCGACTGTATCATGTTGCAGTATTGTTTGTATTATGTCTTCCATGTGAAAGAAAAAAAGTACAGGTTTATCATAGAGAATAATAACTATAGAAAATACACGAACAGGAAAATATAACAGATTTTTTTAAATAGAGGCTATTTTTGGTGATATTTTGGTTTGAACATTAGGAAAATTTTCTCTATTACACTGTCCTGTGTACTGCATGTTTTGTATTGTATTATACAAGTACAGTATAATCATATTACTGTATACTGAACAAAGAATGAGAGCTCATCTAAATTTTGTCTAAGATACTTTGGCGAAATTATCATATATTGAAACTCGCGTGGGTGGAAGTCATTAAACACCACCTTGACCCCCCCCCCACCTCCACATAATAATAATGGAGAGTCCCTGAGGAAAAAAGGCAGAAACGGTTTCATTTCACACCTTGACAGTGATATATTACATGACATGAAAATACTCAAAGAAGGACCATCTCAGCTTCTCCACTCCTTATTTTTTTTCTTCTATCTTTTTTTTCTATCCAGTTTTCCATGCCCAATTAATGATCCCCTTGAGAATGTGAGGAGGTGACTCATGGTGTAACAACAGCATTCCATGTGTTGTTGGAAAGAGGTGATGAGGTCACAAAATGGAGGTGTGGCATTGACTGGATGAGATATAAAAGGAAAGCAAGGAGTCTGAGCTGCACATGAACACCTGTCATTGCCTCTAGCAAGAGCACTAAGAACTCAACACACAGTAAACCTGTGCACGTTGCTTTCTGTGGATATAAAACACTTGTTTTAGTCTTCACAATGGAGCTCTCTCTGCACACCATTCTGCTGTTCTCAGCCACGTTCTGTGTATTTGTGGAAGAAGGTAAGTCATTACATATTAGTTCCTGTTATACTGTGGTGAAGGATGCAAATTTGTGTGCACTCCACTGACAAGACATGCATTGAATATTGTCGCAAAATATAAGTATAGTAATACATGTACTATATTTTTCAACATACTAGAACTACTTCTGGAAATTGCACGGTATGACTGCAACATTTGCTGGGCAAAAATATCTGAAGTTTCATTCTTTAGGTGTAGCATTGTTTTAGCAATGAGAAATAATACACATTGCACTTTCCTCCTTATAAGACACATTGGAGACAACCAGGTTATCATGTAACTGCCTTTCTATCTTAAGTGATGTGTTCCATATCTAAATGGATGGCATTGTACTGGGCCTGGAATTTGACTTTGATTGAGATATTTGCTTTAAATATAGCTAAAACAGAACAACAATATCGAGCTGTTCATTTCTGTGCATTTAACAGAGCCCTAGTAAATATCCTACATTTTAAATGTATGTGCTCTTTATGTGGTCTGTTTCTAGGATTGGGATTACCCATCTTCCAACCATCAGAAACCCAGAGCTCTTCCGCAAGGGTTCGCACCAAACGCTGCTCCTGCAGTAACTGGATGGATAAGGAATGCATCTACTTTTGCCACTTGGACATAATCTGGGTCAACACGCCTAGGTAGGTCACCCTGAGCTTAACACACAGCACAAATCCACATATAAATCCAGCTGGATGTCATTTCACTATTTCAGTGGGACTTGAATATCAAAGTTCATATCTTTCTCTCACTTCTGCTTTTCCACACAGTAAGATCACCCCGTATGGCCTCGGAAGTCCTCTGTCTCGTCGGCGGCGCTCCACCAGCCGTTGTGAATGCGCCAACCCCAACGATCCTACCTGTTCCTCTTTCTGCCACACCAGGTGAGCAGAGTATAATCTCCAGATCAAAGGAGATAAACAGCTCTCATCTTTTCTGTCATGCATACCAATGGCAATCATGCAGAACCCGAACAGATCAGGATAAACTGTAAAGGGTTAAAGAGATGTGTGCTGATAAAGTGTAGCTGTTTACTTGACTGGGACTAACCTACACTGGCTGTATTTATAATGAGTCATGCCAGTCCTTGAGTCATGAGGTTATTTTTAGAATGTCTGTTTTTTATCATGCTGGGTTGTCAAGAATTCTTAAAGTTGCTCAGTTATTTAATACCGAAGCTGTGCCTCCACCCTTTCACACTTACATCTGCACATGTCTTAAATGACATGCTTTACATTATTTGCTGTAGGATAAAGAGGAGGAGATGGAGGATGTGTTTTGCTCAGTAATCGAGAACTAATTATCTTGTAATGCTTCACCATGTGAGTTTGCAATATGCATATTATTTAACCCGACGCTCATTCTTTTGGTCACAGCTCCATGGACCCAGGCCTAGTGGTTGTGAGTCCGCTTGATCCTGAAGTTGGTCATGTGGATAAAGCTGACAAAGATCTCCTCACATATTTCAGGTAAGAAACATTTATGAACAGACAAAATCTTTCAAACATATTTGTTGATGCTGCAATGGGTGTTAACCAGGCGGGCGTTTTTTTTTTCCGATTGTAGGCAAGCTGCCAAGGCTAATCTCATCGCAGCCAAGCGTTCTGCTGTCTCAAGAAAAAAACTGCTCAAGACCAGTCAGACAAAGATGCAGAGTGATAAATAACAAAGGATCACAATCTTCCCAAGAGGAAATGTCATTCCTGGGTAAGAAGCTGATGCCCTTGAAAGGATCTGTTCTGCAACATGACTGGAAGGACAGTTGAGAGAAAGTTCTCTCAGAATACACTGGACGACATAAGAATGCTCATGGAAAACAAGACATCTATTAAAGTTACTGACAGTGTTAAGGGAAAAGACTTGAGGTGTTCAGGGCCACAATTAATACACAGAAACATCATGGGTCAGAGAAGCAGTGGAATGTCTGAAAATGCCTATTTGAATACAAGTGTGCCTTGTGTTGTTTTACTAAAGGAGGAATGGAGCACCTTGAACACCTGTGAAATGGTGGCCTTTCCAATGGAAGGAATGTTAAGCCAAAAAAAAAAAAAGTGGGAGTCACGTTTGATCGCTTTAGCACTATCAAATGTAAATCCTAGCCTTAAAAAATGAGGCACTTATTCTTGCAAAAAAAAAAAAAGACTATGTTATGAAAGGTTAAATATAACAGTGATGTCTCTGTATACTAGGGTCTTTTATCCTCTCTTTTTAGTACATTCTGTTCTTCTCTTCATTTCAGTTGCACTTCTCTGTATCAGAGTTTCATATGATTTCATTTCTCTTGAAAATGTTACATACCTCTATGCAGGCCCTTGCTGGAATTATGTAGGAAGCGATCATAAACACCAATTTTATGCTTTTCTTTCTAATCTGTGATAACAATGTCCAAAGGTTGCTACACTGCCTTATCTTAGTTTGCCAGTGGATTCCTTGGGACACATATTAACTGTTTTATGAAATGGATCAACCACCCAGGTTGATGAGGGTGTTGTTTTTTTTTTTTCTTGGCCTCTTTGTGAACGCGGAAATATTATTAACATAGTTACTGTTGCATGTTTTCAGTTACATGTGCAAACGAGTTTCAATGGCTTGGAGCTTGCCAACAAACTGCAGTAATTGTTTTTTCCTGCAATAGAACAGGCCAACTAATGTCCTTGTAATTTCCCATTATAAAAAACAAGCACTGGGTTTCAGTGGAATGTGTTTAATGTTCAGGCCTTTTAACTACTGCTTAGAGCTTGATGTTTATCTTCTGCGTGTGGACAGCATGCAGGACAACTCAGTGCTATGTCAATAACTACTGATTTATTTTTCTCTGATATTAAGGGAAAGGCCATTTTTAGCCTTCAGCTGAAAAGATACAGATACTTGAATGTTTCGTTTCACAGCCTGCAGGGCCTATATCATGTTGTAAAGTAGCATGCTTAGAAAAATGTTATTTATTTAATTTATTGAGTTCACTTATTTATATTTTGTACCTCATTTACAGACAAGTTTTTTTTCTCAAATAAATTATTGGAATTGAAATTTGTTCTGTTGCATCCTTTGTGTTTATTTTGGTTAAGGATATAGCAGAAAAAAAGAAAAAAAGGTAAAGCATTTTTACTGCAATTAATATTTACAGGATATATCAAACATGGATACATCATAAATCTGTGGGAAATGTAATACCATCAATTAACCCATAAACACATAAACAAACAAAAAAAACCCATTTATGTGGCACTTTCCACCAACCTTACAATGAAACAAAATTTGCAAGAAACACAAAATTTATGGTTATAAAAGAGTCCTTCAGAAGTCACCATGATGACCAGAAGTCAGTAGTGTAGGTGCTCACAGTGCCACTGAAGGCCTTTCCACAGTCCATATGGCCACGGCACCACTGGGCATTACCACTCTGATTGCCGTACCATGGATCCACGGAGAGGCACAAGCACAACACAAAGTGGGTGCAGACACATCACAGAACAGAGAGTGGAGTAGCCCCAAGACCACTCAGAATGATAATACCAACCAGCAACCAATGGACAAATTCGAATAATGACAAAAGACATGAAAGCAGAGAACAAACATTAAACATACAAACGCAAGAAAAAGGAAAAAAGAAAGACAAGAAAGAGCTCCAATGAGAAGCAGTAGCTAAAATGTGCACAGTGCACACTCTACTAGTAGTGCAAAGAAATATGAAATATATAAATAATATTTTAATTATATATTGATAATCTTATATTGTGTATATATTATATTCTATCCTATATTAATAATGATTAGTATTAATAGCTCTGAGCCTAACTCCACCCACTGCATAATTTTGAAAAATGCTAAAAGTGGGCACGGGGCTGAGAAGCGGGGCGTGGAGAGGCTGAAAGGGAGGCGGGGTGGCGAGGGGGGGGGCGTAAACTCTTGTGAATGAGCACGGTTTCACAGACTCCCACTCAAGGGCGGGGGAAGGGGGAGGTGGGCCGCTTACCTCAGATTAAAGGGGGTTAACATTCTTTTTTTATAGAAATTTCATGATGTAGAAAAGTATCAAATGAACGACTCAATGTCAGCGTCGGCCTTGCAAGGTTAAGGATGATTTTAACCAGTAGATGGCGTTTTCAGCTAGTATCAACCCCTAAAAAGCTGATATTTATAAAAATTGTAATTTTGACAATATTAACACTGGCAGTGATGTGTTTCATTACAGTAGAGTCATCATTTAGTTTACAGCTCAAAAAAATAAAAACATTTAAGTGTGCAGTACCTGTTTAATAGGTTCTGATAACAGATGACATTTCTGAGACTGTCTGGATCTCAGACAAGGTAACAGTTGTTATTGTTTTCAGATATTTTCCAGCTAATCCTTTCAAAAAGATTAGCTCCATTAATAAAACAACACAATAATGATAACAATACATTTTGAACACTTGGTTACTTTTTAACAGCAAAGATCAATATTTGCCCCTTAAGCCAGTAATTCAAGCTTTCTAACTCATGTGTCAGGAGCTGACAAACTATATTATGACAGAACCAGCCAGACTAGGTTTCTCCTGGCAGTTGTAAAATACTAGAGTCAATAACAAACAGCTGTTTCTCATGATTCGAAATCAGTCCCTCTGATGGCTGTAGTGTGACCTACCAGAACCAAAGGCTTCAGAAACATAAGTTGTCTGTTTTTCATCACTAATTAAAAATGGCAGACAAAGCCTAATCTATTTACCGTATGGCTGTGCAATAATGCACCAGATGTCAAGACTGACTGTATGTTTAATATAGTGGCAGTTTGTTGACATGTTGAAAGAACGTCCCATGCTGACAGACTGACATTAAATACTTAGCCATCTCTCTAGCTCAAAGAACACAAAGAGCTGCTCAAAGAGCAGCGATGCTCGAGTCCCTGCCTCAGAAACGTCACCCATGAGCTACGTTCAAAGCATCTGATATCCTTTGTACACTTTTCTGGTCACTAGCTTCAGAATGTTAAAAGCTCTCCACACTTCTGCGTATATATGTCCCGCACTGGACTAAAAAAAAAATGAATGGAAACCCATCCTTGAAATTATTCATGAATTTTATTTGAAGCAGTTAGCTGTGAGTAAACAAAGCAACCTAGCATATTTGTTGATGGATTTTTTTCTGTCTGTCAAATTGCCTACGGTGGTTCTGTGAATGTAAGCAGTTTTTAGCCACATAAAATGACAAAACTAGCTGTCTGTCTGTTATAAAACTGTTTTACGAAAAAATAAATAAATAAATAAATAAATAAAAATAAAGGCCTAATAAAAGGTCTAATAACATAATTAGGGTTATTAAAGTATTATCTGGGTGACTGCAGTGGGTAGCATTGTCACCTCACAGCTCCAGGGTCTCCGGCTTAATATCCGTGAGAGTTTCCCATGTTCTGCAAGTTTGAGTGAATTTCCACCAGGTTCTCCAGTTTCCTCCCACCTCCCAAAAACCTGTTTGTAGCGTCTGTGAGCTGCTCCACCACCTCCCTGAACACTGCCTCATTGTTGACATCAACAACTGTTGTATCTTATCAAACATGATGATGTGATTGGAGCTGTATTTTGAAGTGCAGTTGTGACTCAGCAAGGTGTGAATGTGTGTACGCGACAGAATGCCTTGGACTGGCATCCTTATCCAGTGTGTATTCCTTGCTCATAGTGTTCATGAAACAGGTTCAAGAGCCACTGCGACCCTGAACATCAGGTCCCATCCAAGCCTTTATGGCAGAATTTTGATTTGAGGGGCTCCATCGCTCCCACTGCCTTGGTGCCACCAATACTACTGAGTATTGTCAATACTTGATCATTCGCACACCTGCTGTAAATATAACACACCCACTATCAATTTTATTAGTTGTTGCTGTGTGGCTTACATCATACCAGTGTCAGCATGGCATGTTTTTACCTGTGATACAGTACTAAGTGCTATATTGGACGTACTGTTATATTTTGCTAGCTAATATTAGATTAAAACAAGAGCTAGCTAGCTACGTAATGTTCACTGAACATACCTTGACTAAACTGAAGGTTTGTTTGACGCATTTATCTAGCCAGTGAATGTTTATGGTAAGACACTGTAATTAGTCATGCAAACATACTTTTCTTTTTTTTTTTTACTTTCTTTTTCATTTCAGGCTCTCTTGTGGGACATTTCAAGAGCTCTTGGGAGCCCCTGGTGGCCACGAGGGCCATAAGCAGAAGCTTAGTTGTCTTATGGGTCAAACCGGCTCTGATGCAGATATATATTAGGGCATCCATGTGATGTAAATGTCAACAGAATCAGCTTGGCAGTGTTGAGATTCAAACTTATAACCTTCTGATTGGAGAATTTTAATCACTAAGCCACTGCCTTTGGAGCAAGGAGAGGCAACAGAGTATGTACATGTTCTATATGTATTGGAGATGTTTTACATATTGAGAAAATGACAGGTTAAATCGGGGAAGTCTTTGGAAGCTGGTTTTATGGAAATATACAGTATGTAAATCATAGTAATAATAATAATAATAATAATAATAATAATAATGATAATGATGCTACACAGCTTCACAATGCTTTACAGATACTGTGCATGCGTTCCTTGTTTATGTATTTCATATATTCCTTATGGATACATAAAATTCCGTCAGTCAGGCAGCTTGATCATCAAAGCAATTTCTGTTCATTTTGCTACCTTAAAGGTTTTTATTGTATTTTTTTTTCAATTCAATTCTAATTTAACCCTTGAACTGAATATTGCACCACAAACTGATGATGTCATGCAAGGTGTTTGCTGTTCCAAAAATAAAAATACAGATTTAATACAGCTTTTTCTAGCTCTGCTTAACATTACGTGATTATGCTGGAATGCATCATAGGTGCACCTGCACCTGCACCAGTCTCTTCCCTTCCATCTGCTCCCTGATGTCACTCGGGCCTGGAAAGCTTCTTGTGCTCCTTCTCTGTTGTTCTTCAGAGTGTTAATAGCTGACAAGTGTAAAAAATAAAAAACAGGATGCTCTTTGCACATTCCCTTCACATTCCTGCAGTGTTGCTAAACAGTAGGAAAGGGAAAACATTGGAAAAATACAGCCGGGTCTCCACTGGTTAAGAGGAAGTGATATGGAGAGCATGGAAACTGATTAAGGCTTGCTTAATCACTGGGGTTGTCAA
This sequence comes from Gogo arcuatus, assembly GCA_028570945.1. Classification (NCBI taxonomy): domain Eukaryota; kingdom Metazoa; phylum Chordata; class Actinopteri; order Siluriformes; family Anchariidae; genus Gogo; species Gogo arcuatus. The sequence goes on along the minus strand of JAOTRR010000013.1, from coordinate 13,234,979 downwards.
AACACTGCTTGCTTTGTTATATTCGTTGTTTTTTTGTTCCTTGCATACATTCCTGCATTCTTTGATCTAACTGTACCAAATGTGAAAATAGGTGTGTTCACGGCTGCAGGTGAATGTGCACTTCTTTGTACTTTTGTTTGTACAAGTGTGAGCATGAGGTTCTGTGTGTACTTTGCCATGGTCTCTTCGTGAGGAGAAAAATAGCTAAATATTAATAAAGAATTAAGATTAATATACCCCCGTGAGGTCCACAAAGAAGCATTTATTTAAATGCTTAATTATAAATAAATTTAATTATTTAATGTTTTATTAATGCTTTCATAATGATGAATTAATACATGGACTGATCCTTAGCACAACAGGTAATGTTAAAAGCCACCTGATTCATATATACGTAAATAGCCATTAATAATGATAATATTTAGGTATTAATGTCTTGGTAACCTATTCTGTTAATATCCTGACTTGTAGTATTACAATGTTGTAATGTCACATCTATCCACAACCATAAGTTAGGCCTTAATGGCAACTACTCATATGTCACAGTGCCAGAGCTTCAATACGATGAGCCAACTATAGGATATGAAAGTGTTACTGTTATATTCTGTATGCTAGTAGTAATGCTAGATCAAGCTTCCCAATCCCATAAACCATTGTTGCATCATGTAGGCTACAACACTGTGTGGACAAAAGTATGTGAACACCAAACCATCACAATCATATGTGCTTGTTGAACATCCCAATCCAGAGCTTGTCCCCTTTGCTGCTGTAACAGCCTCCACTCTTCCGGTAAGGCTTTACACTATTTTCTGGAATATGGTTGTGGGGATTTGTGTACATTCAGCCACAAGAGCATTAGTGAAGTCAGGTATCGATTTTCGGTGTGGAGGCCTGGTGTTACAACTTATCCCAAAGGTGTATAGCCAGAGACGTAATAAATGAGTAGACAAACCACTTAAAGAATCCTGAATAGAAATCTTTGTGAAAAGTCTGTAGCGCCATAAATGGCGGTTGTTTGCACACATTCCGCCCATCTCCCCAAAAAGCCAATTGTCTGCCAGTCCTGGAAACATATTAAGCCAATCGTGTTGTTGCACTGGTGCAAGGACACAATTGTGCATGTGTAGTAGAAGTATAGTGACCTCATAGCAACCTTGCACATGCATAGTAGAAGAGAAAAAAAAAGCTGTGAGAAAAAAAAGCTTTTTAAACCTTATTTTGGGGCAAAGACACCAAGTTTTTAAGCGTTTTTAATCAGATTTGACTGGTGATTCTATATATACAGTTTTTATGTCCAGGTGGGCATTGAAAGTGCAGTTATGGCTCTCTCCCCATTCACTTAGATAGGGGTCTGATCTTGTTAGCCCAAAATAACTGCCCTGGCACATTACCAAGATGGCTGCCGAGTGGCGAGACTTGCCAATCAGGACTTTGGTATTGCTCCATCTCCAAGCTAGCTGCTTGCCTGACAAAAGAAAATGTTGGGCTAGTGTAATATTACTTTATGGCTTAGCCTACAGTTGCCATCCTTAATTGTTTTGTTATTAGATCATCCCTACCACTTACCACAGTGTTTTCCACTTTTTCTTGTTTTCTTTTCTGGCTTCCAAACAGGTAGGTTTTCTTCATTTTGAAAATAATGACAATTCAAAATAAACATAGAAGTCCCACAAGTCCCCCTTAGTGGAGATTCCTGGTAGATCATTGTACTTTGAGATTTAACATTTTCATGGACTTGGTGTCGGCCTTCCTGGGTCCCTCAAAACTCCAAGCAGGGCCCTAAGCAATTGCCTGCCTTGCCTGTCCTGTAGCTACACCTCTACACAACCCTTATTGTGTGAATCAGAGGATGAACCTCATGTGAGATCGTTATCACTTCAATGTTATAACATTTGATTTAGATCATGTTGTCTGAAAAACAATTCATTAGTGGTACTGGCTTCAAATAACAAATTGTGAATTGTCCCACAGTCTTGATTAACAGAATGAGGTAACAGGCTATTAAGGACTATTGATATATGACTCCTTTGGCTGTAAATGTATAGTTTCATTAGTTCATGATGCACCTAGGATTGGGGCATGTATTAATTCAGCATAAGAAAGCATTAAAGTATTAATATATTGCTTATTTGTGGACCTTATAGTAAAGTATTAATAAATTACTTAATTAATAAAGTAAAATAAAGTAAAAGTGTGTTTTTAATGTGTGTATGCATAAAAGTGTGTATGCATGATCTTGGTTAATATGTAAGCATTGTAAGTAAATATTTTCCTACAACTATACACAGCACAATAGAAAGCATTCCTAGAGGTAGCAATACAAAGGTGTGTGTGTGTTAGAGAGGGGTGTGGGGGGTCCAATTTGATGTTGTTTTGCTCCTGTATGATTCAGTTCAGTCTGCAAGCTCAGTAGCTCAGTAGGAAGAATACAGTAAGAACCCATATCTGAACATTCCTTCCCTTCCTGGTTTTGTTTGTTAGGAATGCTAGCTGTGTGTGTGTGTGTGTGTGTGTGTGTGTGTGTGTGTGTGTGTGTGTGTG
>JAOTRR010000013.1:13177175-13191711 GCA_028570945.1 Gogo arcuatus | reverse complement strand
TATCGAGAAATAGTCCGAATTTCTCGACCAATCAGAGCGCACGATTTTCTATAATTACCTGTGTATTTATACTAATCTAAAATAGTATTGACAAAAGCCTAAGCCATGCTTCTGTAGAATATATTATACAAAAGTTAGTTCCGGTCCACTACTTTGATTGGTTGAGAGTTGAGGTTAAGAGTTTGAAGAGTGCTTATATTTAGTATAACTGCTAGTGTTGTAGTCAAGACCACTTAAACTGAGACCAAGTCATGACCAAGACCTGTAGTAGTGAAACGGTTGCCTATTATAACATTTTATGTAAAATGGATAGGTGTAGTAAGCTAAAGTTTCAGCCTACACCTTTTCGGTCAATTTTTTTTCTTTCCTTTCCAAGGACTGAAATAAACAATTACTACTAAAAAACAAACAAAAAAACAAACAAACCAGAGTGTATTGAGACCAGGACAAGACCAAGACTTTGAGGGGTTGAGACCAAGTCAAGACCAGGACCAGACCAGTGTGTGTGAAGGGGGCGGGGCGGGGTGACGACCATTAACAGTAATGAAAATTTCGAATTAGCCGTCGATTCCGAGACGAGACCGATCTCAAGTACTCCAACACTAATAACCACTCTGGGATGTTTCACTGTGTGTATCACTCCACTTGTCTGTCTTCAAGATGGTTACTACAGTCGAATTATCCGCATCACCAGCGAACATGGCACATGATACTTTTCCGGAATATAACTTTTAACTTCAAATATAAAAGCTCACCAGATGAAGATAAAAATGAAGAAGGGACACCCATTTTTCAGAAAGCACCTTTAACAGGAACGAACAAATTAATGCGAGCTAGCTAGCCAGTTAGCCGACGGGCTATAAAGTGAGTGCGGCTTTTTCAGGATCTATTTCCACTAGTGGAACAAAAATAAACAAAACATTTAGCTGTATTGTGTCTGAAATGTCACTTACTAGATATTAACTTTTTGTTTATCGAATTGTAAGAAAACAATATTGCACAAGCAAGAGTGAGGTTATACTGAATATGTTCAGTATAACTGTACGACTGTGTGTGTAATATTGTTTAAATATAAACATGTTAACTTCACATGTAGATATTCGGGTGGTGCACTGGTTAGCACTGTTGCCTCACAGCAAGCAGGTTCTGGGTTTGAACCTGCCGTTTGACCTTGGCCTTTCTGTGTGGAGTGTGCATGTTCTCCCTATGCCTCAGGGTGTTCTGGTTTCCTCCCACAGTCCAAAGACATGCAGATTCGGTCAACTGGCCACTCTAAATTGCCTATAGGTGTGAATGTGAGTGTGAATGGTTGTTCGTCTCTCTGTTAACCCTGCGATAGATTGGCGACCTGTCCAGATGTACCCCGCCTCTCACCTGAAGTCAGCTGGGATTGGATCCAGCTCACCCTCGACCCGCAGTAAGATATGTAGTATAGACAATGGATGAATGTAAACAGTCACCATTTTGAAATGTATCACGTGTTGGTGTATTTTTTTATTTTTAATTTTTTTATTAATGGCTAGAAAGCTTAGAGAAGGTGGAAATAATAATAATAATAATAATAGTAATAATAATAATAATAATAATAATAAACGTCCCAATACATATGGGTCTTGGTTGATAAACTGGAAGATAAGATACATTTAAGGTGTAAATATTTTTGGTATGGGAGACAAATAAATAGTACAAAAACAATCCACCAGATGGCAGCCATGACTCGAGCACTAAATGTAGTTTGTTGTTGCTTATAAATTAAGTAAGTAAGTCATATTTTAACCTATACCTTTAAAGTAGTTGTATGGGTTTAAAACATGCTCTTATCTACGGTGGCCCTGAAGGGAAAGTCACAACCACAAATAGGTAATCACAACAACAAATCACAAAACACAACAGCAAAACCGAAAACACAACCACAAAGCAGAAAACACAACAATATTAACTTCTACTGGAAATAGTAGGAACGTGCTATCAACAAGGATCGTCGCTGATTGGACGAACGCACAAGTCCGTCTTTTTAACCGGAAGGAAATGCGCCACCAGGACGCAGGAAGAAGGGATATTGACAAATAAGTTAAGGAAGATGTGTTCTGCGACCTTCTTCCCACAATTAGGGCAATACATCTCAATATCAAAGAGTAGCCTATGACTTCATTGTCAATATTCCTCCTTCTTGCATCCTGGTTGCTTTACTGTTTGCGAGGCCTGGGACCAAATGGCGCATTTCCTTCCAGTTAAAAAGATGGATAGTGCGTTCATCCAATCAGTGACGATCCTTGTTGATAGCACGTTCCTACTATTTCCAGTAGTCGTGGTTGTGTTTTCGGTTTTGTTATTTGCTGTTGTGATTACCTATTTGTCCTTGTGTTTTCTGATTTGTTGTTGTGTTTTCCCATTGGTGGTTGTGGTTTGTCCTTCAGGGCCACTGTACTTATCCCCTCTGTACATTTCCGTCCAACATCCTCCAGGTGATCTGCTGCACAACAAAAGGGGAGTTTACAACAATTTGGCAACCTTTGTCGCACTGTATGTAAGAAACAAACAGTCGAGGTATGCCGAGTGATTATTATTCTAATACATAAACGTGATTAATGTTTAGCACGGGCTGTGTTTTATCAGGTTCTCGGTTGTGTTCTGAGTTTGTGGATCTTTAAACAGATTTCTTTAACAGACAACAGATTTGCTGACCTGTCACTAGCAACAAAAACTGAAGCTGTGCTCAATTTATGGAAGACGCGCCTCCTAGACACTTTCTGTGAACAGGTAAGAGACTGAAAAGTTTCATCTACTTGCAAAAAAAACCCCCATGATTAAGATTTCATTTCATTTTTTAAATCCACGTTATGCGGTTATCATGCACTAAAATACCCAAGTTATAACTCTAACCAGGAGACTTGAGTGCAACCTGTTGCTTGCTCATCCAGTCCAAGGTTATTTGCTAAGCTAACTGGCTAACAGGAACTTCTGAATTTCAAACTTATGCAGGAGGAAGTCACACAAAGCTATATAACATAAAGTTAGTCCTAGATGCTGTTGTATAACAAGAAGAGAAATAGTAGCGATTATAAAAAACGGTAGCTAGCATGGAGATTGTTTTGCTTTGATAGCACAGGTAAGCTGCTAGCTGGTTAGCATGTTAGCTAGTCAGCTTGTTTATACTACATGTCGCGTATTTTTCCGCTTATAAGCTTTACCTTAATAAAGCTGTTTTTATTCGGTGTGCCAGCTGATATTACTACGAATTAACACAAGTTAACTGCTCTACATTAACTCGTATAACTTTTATACACCTGTCATACGCAGTCTTGTCGACTCTTTTAAGGGGAAAGTAGCTAAAGCAAGCGTAAGTCGCTACGCGTCGCTAGGTGACGTCACAGACTAATTTGCATACTAGCTATTGGTCATAATCAATGGCATTTCAAATTACAAATAAGGATACATGAAGAAGGAAGATGCTGCCTGAGAATAGAATAGGATAGAGTTTTATCAGAATAGAAAATAACAAATTATTGTTTATTTCTTAAATAAATAAGTCATGGCACTACAAATGAAACTTTTACGCAGTTACGGGATACTAAACTTTCTATTAAGACCGCAGACAAAAAGAAGCAGTGACCGTGAGTAGCTGTGAAGGAAAATGTTTACTCGCTTTTAGCACTTTATAAAATGTAATATCTCCAAAGAGAGTTTAAAAATGAAGAACAAAGAGACAAGAGGGTGGGACAAACATTCATGATCAGTGATTGGTCGTTGTGGAACAATGGTTATCTGTGATTGGTCGCAAGTGCAAGACAGTCAGGCGTCACATGCTAGCTACATTTAACTGGATAGGAAAATATTCGCCATGTAAATGCTTGATCGGATTGTCTTCTGATTGCACCTGTACGCGTTCGTACAGTGATGACGTCGTGACATTTTATGGATGGGAGAAACATGACAACAAGTGGTATTAAAAACTGTTTATCTATTGCACTGATTGTACGCTTGGGACATATAAACACACGCACATCTATCCGATGGCTTTCATGTAAGCTGTACGTTTGGCATCGCCGATCAGAATTAATTCATTCCGAATGTAAAAAACGTGTGCATGTAAACATAGCTACTGATGTTGTGTCAAGTGAACCTGCTTTCTAAACTTGTATAACAGCGGCTGTGATGTGAGCTGTGAGAGCCGTATCGAGTTCAAGACCGTCACTAACGTGTGTTGAAAAAGTCACTAGATTTGTCGCGAGGCACAGTTTTGAGTTAAAGTCACTGAGTTGTCTAAAATCTATTTGTACAGTCACACAACAACTCTTTCCTATTTTAGATCTGTTTTTTGTGTGTTTTCGTGACATTAGAGCTGTGTTACTTCCGCCTACAGCGAAGTCACGCGTATTCCTGCTATTGTATGTTATTTTGCCCTCTGCTGTCTAAACAATGCAATTACAGCTAGGACAAACTAACAGATTACGCAGCCTGATAATAATCACGATTCTTTTTATTTCATAAATTTGTATCGTGATTTATTGTCGTACGATATATTTTTGCTTGCCTAATATAGTGCTGTTTGAAACTATTGGATAATCCAGATGACAGATTTGTGTGTATATATAATGCCACACACTAATTTGAAACTGCAGTCTATTACAACATATTTTGCTGATTTGAAAAAGGAAAAAAAAAAGGAAAAAAACCAACCCTTGGGAATACTATGATCATGTTGAGAACTGTTGGTTGGTGTGGTTTTTCTTGTTGAGAGCTATTATGATTGTGGTTTGGGTTTAAACCAAAGCCAACCTCCCGCTCTGCTCATTCCTCTACATTCCTCATGTGTGTCACCAGCGAGTCAGGACAAGCACGGTGCCCAATGGTGCTGATTTGCACAGGTTTATCAGCAGGAGAATAAGGTACCTGAGGCTCTGCTTTTAAGATACAGAAATGTAACAGATTCACACTAAATCCAGTTAAGGACAGATTCACAGGCTACATCGTGAAAACCTGAAAACACTGAAGGTAAGCGGTTTATTTTGAGCGATGTAGTGATTTGCGGAAAGGTTTCAAAAGAGGACTAGGAAAGCTCTGGATGAGTATGAGAGATGGCTCAGAGACAAGGCTGTTGTGAATTGAGGATCTGTGTATGTGCGTATCTGCGCTGTCTTGCTTATCATGTTTATGCTAGTCTGGGCAGGAAGTAGTTGCATTTCCACAGTGCGTTCCCAGAGCCTTGGAATAATTGTCAACAAGTGTAAACTGCAGACGAAAAGTTAATCATTACAGAAAAGCTTGCATGCAGTGTGTGTGCTGTTTTTTTTTTTTTTTTTTTCCCCCAAACCAGGCTCTGTCGAGATTTCATTGTGATTTTCTGCATGAATTCGAAGTCATCTTTTAGTTAGAGAATGTTAGTTAAATAACAAGCGTACCTGTTTATCAAATCCAGTGTTTCGTGTTTTCATAGCTGCTTTTCCTTGCAGTGCATCAATGAACATGTTTACCACCCTCTGATTTGTATAATTTATCATTCTTAGCGGTTTAATTTAGTGAGTTGCCAGCTGTTTGGCAGTCAGGTGCAGTAGAAAGCAAAGAGTTCACTTTAATTTGATTTCCAAGTTGAACAAATGAAGGACTTATTAATATTAAAGTCTCCTCAAGCCATGATCTGCTATACACAGGTTATTTCTCTTTTCCTCGCCACATCTTTTGCTTAAATGGAAATTTTTTTCATTCTTGAGATAACTGCAGGTAAATTCACGCTTTCCTAATAGCCATGTAATCTCAGGCAATAATAAATACGATGTCACCAGGCATCTATTGCATTGTAGTGTTTCTGGTTGGTATTAAGCAATTATGTTTTCAAACTTTAGAAAAGGTTCACGTAAAGCACGTTTCAGACCGTGTACCGTGTGTTTACTAAACGAGACACTCCCTGATTGTTCGTTGCTACCATGGGTGCGTCCTTCCTTGCTCGTAGGGAATTTGTGTATGCTGTATAAATTTTCTCAATTTTTAATTCAAAGTGCTTTTGTAATACCTTTCAGTTTTTAGGGCATGACTACAGCCACGTGGGTAAAATTGTGCAGAAATGTACATGCATTTTTTTTAAAGACAATCAGCACATGTAGCCTCAGATTCCTTGTTGGCTGACAGGAGTGCAAACCGACGACGTAGCCCATCCGCTTTAAGGTTCAGTGTGTCCTGAGATGCTTTTCTGCTCAGCACGGTTGTACAGAGTGGTTATTTGAGTTCTTGTGAGCTGGAATCTATCTGCCAGTCTACAAGGCATTTTTGCTCGCAGAACTACCGCTCATACGATTCTGCGTGTGAAAATCCCAGATGATCATCAGCAGTTTGTCAAATGCTCAAGGACCAACAACCGTGCAACACTCAAAGTCACTGAGATCATTTTAACTGAAGCTCTTGACCTATATCTGCAGGATGTTATGCAATGTGCTGCTCACTGGCTCCTCTACAAGTTCGTGCCATCGCAAACTGTGTCCTGCCTCCAAACACACCACTGAGACACCGGTGCACATAGACATAGTCCTTAAAGGAGAGGCTTATGTTTTCTGTGTCACTTTGCAAGCGTGGGAGAATTGATTTCGACATCGTTATGCATGCTTGTTCTCGTTCAGCCTTTTTTTTTTTTTTTTTTAAATATAAAGCTGTCAGTACTACAACTCCGCGATAGATCAAAAGATGAAGTGGTTTTGTCAACATTTTACAAAACACAATATCCAAACCACCAACAGAACTTTTTAAGCCCAATCAGGAACCCAAAAGACGTTACAAAATCTTAGTGAGTTATTGTGTAAGGTCTGTGAATACCCTAGTTGTCCTTGCAAAGCAACTTCAGTACAAAAAGGGAAGCGAATCCATTAAAAAAATTAATAAAAAATTCAGTGAGCCCTTATGTCCTGTGGAAGCTTGGGGGCGGAGTCAGACCAGAAGAGATCGCGCCCATCAGGAGAGAAATGTTTCATCATAAGAATAACGATGATCAGTTAGAATAACTTTGTATTGAGTTGCAGTGATGCTTCCGTCCATCATCTTGATGAGCTGGAATGAGGTGTTTATGCACTGCGATGCTACTCTAAAATCCATCACTGTGTAGCTGTTAAACGAGTGCTTACTGATAATCTGAAGAAAAGATGAACCTGAAGAACACCTGCTCTCATATTAGGCTGGTGATTAATTGTGATCGTGTGTAGTGTGCCATCATCCTATTGTTGCCCTTTAGCTATCACCGATTGAGGAAAGTATCACCCGTGGCACAAAAGAAGGGGGCGTGGCCAGCAGAAAAAAATACCGGAAGCTGGCTCTGAGTCAGCTGTAGTATTAGTGTTTTAGTCAGGTTTTTTTTTTTTTAAGTACTTGTTAACAAGGTGAAGAATGCTGCAAAACAAGACTTCAGGCCTGTAAATAACCCTAACGAGTTATTAGCTGTATCTAAACTCTTTCTAAAATTTAATTAAGCAATATCGGTGAACAAGAGTGCAGGTCATTCTGGGTATCAGCACGATGTCCAGTATAACCGCACGACTCCGAGTCCGACATTGCTTTTCCACGACAGTACGACTCCGAGTCCGACATTGCTTTTCCACGACAGTACGACTCCGAGTCCGACATTGCTTTTCCACGACAGTTCTATAAGCAAGACATCGAGGAAGTGACATTTCAGCAAAATGTTCCGTTTATTTTTGCTCATGAATGCCCATGATTGGCTAGTGTCACTGTGATTGACAGGGGAGAGAGTATGCCAGCCCTCCCACCCAGACAACACGGCCAGATCTGCTGTCTTGTGCTACGTCCACGTTAATACATTTTAGTTTTAAAACATATCACTTTTGCTACGTTTACGTTAACGCCTGGTGTCCACACTACTCCGGAATTTCCGAGCCCCAAAAACGGAGACTTTTGGAAATGCTCCTGGCATCATTTCAGTTTGGAAACTCCGGAGTAGTGTTTTAGTGTACACGGGCGATAACGGAGACATTTGGAAACGATCGCGCAGACGCCCACGTTCACTTCCTGATCTTCCTGTGTCTTTTCAGTCATGACGTATCCTCCCCTGGTTCGTCACGCTCCTATCACGTAACCCTTTTCTGGAAGAAAACAAACGCCATTAGCTGTTTATTCCAGCACGCACATGCTCAGTGTACATGAATGGTCATGTGATACGCATTGTCAGGCGTGTTAGTATGGACAGAGATTTTGTGCTATGGAGCTAAAACACTCGTCTGGACGGAGATCGTTTTCGTTTTAAAACTAAAACGTATCAATGTGGACGGAGCCTTGGACTCCAGGCCATGGATGATGGTGGCATCATTGGGATTTGAACTCACGATCTCTGTACGATAGGGCGTAGGACAGAAAAATTCACAAAAGGAAAAACACATCACACCAAGGAACCAAGCAAGGTGGGAAAATATTAGCTGAGGCTGTGAACAGATTTATTCCTAATCTCTTCAATGCTTTTAGTTAGCATTAAAGCAACTCTGATGTTGTTGCTCTAATGCTCTTTTTTCAGTATTATGGGGTAGATCCATAAAGCTCGGAAAGAGCAATTTTGATTTCAGAAGCACTTAATACAGTAAGAAAGTAATTAAACTGCTTTAGTTCATGCCTCTAATGAGCAGTCATGGATATTCAATCGATTTATTTATGGATTTTTAACTTTGTTCAAATGGTAGTCTTGTTCCACTTTAGACTAATCTGCAAAAAAAATGAGATTTTATTAATGAAAACTGTAGTAGGAAGATGCTTGTGGAAGAAAAGAACATGAAGTAGTTGTTCTTTTTGCTAGTGTAATGCTAATGCTTCTGTGAGGTTACTAGCGCATGTGTTCTTTTGTTGCTAGCCCTGTGTGTACTTTCACCTCTCTGAGTTATGTAAATACACCACGGCAGGATCAGGTCACTTTACCAAACCTGTCCTTCCAGCTCCATCTTCCCGTTTCCTTGTTTTTTTTTTTCTTTTTCTTTCTTTCTTAATTTTTTTTTCAGCACAAGGTACTACAGAGCTAGAAAAACACATTCACATGCATTAATCTTGATTCATGCTGTACCACACAGCCAAGCTGTTGTGCATCTTTTAAACAGTAGCACGGCAGCCCGAAGTGTTTCTAGTGCTTGTGTTCACTCGTTTTGCCTGCAAGCTGGAATGAACACTAGTGCACTGTGGGAGTTTCACTCGTTACACAAGCTTATCAAGGTGTGTGTCAGCTGTCTCAAATCCAGGTGTGTTTATTTGTGAGAACTGAATTTTATGGTCAATTTGATTTGATAATTATTTGATAGTATATTGGATATATTTTTATTTGGTATGTTGTTATTCATTTGAATCATTCACTGGTTTTAAAAATCTGCATTATGATATATTTTTGATACAGAATTAGAAAAAAATGTTTGTTGTTATTAAAAAGACAACAAGGCCTGTTGAAGGGAAAACTCTCACAAGTAATTTTCTTTGAAGGCAAAATAAAAACGAAATAAATAATACACGTGCATCAGCCAGTTGATTTCTAACCTCATCCATCCATCCATCCATCCATTGTCTATACTGCTTATCCGTCAGGGTCGCGGGGGAAGCTGGAGCCAATCCCAGCTGATTTTGGGCGAGAGGCAGGGTACGTCCTGGGGCAGGTCGCCAATCTTACAATCTGATTTCATTTTGCTGTTACCTTTTAGCTGAATTGGGTGCGAGAGGGGATTTTATAACATGCCTCGAACAGATCCAGGATTCTCAACAACTGAGTATGCCTGGAAATCAGGAGCTAAATACATCCCTAATGGAGCGAGTTATTTGTTTTGCTCCTTTTGTGCTGTGCTGCAAGCCGTGTTTTCTTCTCGCCGTGATGTCTTAGCAAATGGGTTACCATGTTTGAGCACCTGTGTTTGATACTTGTGTTGAGCAATATCAGCACACTCTCACTGTTCGATCCATCACTGTTGTACTCGACTGGGAAACCAGATATCTCTTTTCCACCAGGACGGTGCCAGTGCGGAGCCGTGAATTTCATTCTTGGTGCCTTTTGAGAATCGGCCCGCATTTTGACAGGTTTGAGAACTGAACGTTACGTAGCGGAAGTTGGCGTTATTTCCTTTGAAATGTTACCGGGGTAAGATTTGCAGGAAAAACTCATGGTGGACAGAATGCATCTGCTTTACTTTTAAAGTTGTTACATCTTGCATTTGAAAGTTGCCTGCATGTCATGGTTTCTGATTTCACCCATTTTATCAAAATGGAAGTGAATTTCTTGTGGTAGCCCCTTCCATACCCACTGACATCAGTGGTTCCAACTTTGGGACCCACAATTTTGGTCAAAAGACCAAAACAAGGCGCCCTTTTTTTTTTTTTTTTTTTTTTGGTCGAAATGCATAGAACCAGTTCTAGATTAGGCATCGGCACCACATCGGTGGAAAAAGGACTAAACGTGTTCCCAAACAGGAGAAAAATATCAGAGTGCATTCAGTTTGTCCAGCTCAGGCTTGCCATTCCAGTTTGGCTAATCAACCATCTGAGGTACGCTAACCAAAGTGTAGCTTTTTCCCTTAGCGAATTCGACAGTAACGCAGCTCTCTATTAGGATATCATAGAGTCTTTCAAATAGAACCGTACAAACCATTCCAATTAATTTCATTGTTCTACCATAAAATCGAACCGTATTCGATTCACAGTGCATATCATCCCACAACCCGATGTTGAGGGGAAAAAAATAATATTAATATGCGTATCGTGACACCGGTAGAAAATCGAATTTGCAAATATCCGTGTTGTTATAATGACTTTCCCAAATACAGAATCTCGATCTTGGTCTCCTCACACCAAAAACCTACATCCTCAGGTCACTCTCGTGCTTTTTATTCACCCTCCCATACAATCCTCAATTATGTAGAGCTCTTGAAATGGTTATCTGGTGCACCTCCACTCCACTCCACTCTACTCTCAGCCACTATACTCCTTCAGAGTAACTGTTGGCCTGGGTTTGTCTAGGGAGTGCTTGGGCGGTGTGATGCAGCTTCCGCTTCCTTACTGATCCAACAGTGCATACTGGGATGTCCAGCCTCTTCGATGTAATTTGACACCCTATTTCTAGGTTATGAAGTTCTGTTACATTGATCTTTAACTTCCTTAAAATGTTTCATAGCCTTCGTTTTCGCTCCTTTCCTTCAGAACGAAGACAATGGCTTCAGTGACAGTTCAGCTGAGGTGTAATACATTTGCAAGCCACTCTACGAAATACAGGGCAACTCTACATTTGATGACGTTGGTTTGCTTTGCTCGCTGGGCCATTCTGACGTGTTTAAACTTGTGCTCAGTATGAACAGAACACCACTCATGGTTCATCTGCTCCAGAGGTTGACATTATAAATAGCACACAGCAGCTAAACAGGTTTGACAGATGCCCAACAGCTAGAGCAGTAATAAAATCATGTCCTAACCTTCTCCCACAGAACATCTTTCAATTAGTAAAGGTGTATATTGTACAATTTTAAAAGTGTTTCTAGATGTATAATTCTGTGTACTGTTTTCCTGGCTCGGAAACAGGCTAAAGAAGAGCCGCTTATGACTACAAGGTAACTCTTGAGTTGAGACGCATCACACAGAGTGCTGTTAGTGAATGGGAAGGGGAAGGTTTGTCAATTTTAAGAAATATTAGGCATATATTTGGTAAGGATTTGTTTTAATACACAAGCTGCATGGCTGTTCATTAATGAAAATGACTGAAAAGCAAAACCTTCAGTGCATTGCTCTTAGTGTGATCTCTTTTAGTGAAAAACAGCAGGGTTTTCCCCCCTATTTTTATGCTGACTTTAGCCAGAAGTAAATGTACTTCTCTGTTGTATTGCATGTCACTTTCACCAGTGCGTTGCACTCGTGCCATAGTGAAATGCAATCACTGTCTGATCGTAACACTAAGCTGTACTTGGGGGGTGTGGCCGCAATTAGAGAAGGGCCAGAAATTTTCCAGGAGGCGTTGCTGTCCATATGAAGGATCGCCCTTTATAGCTTCTTATTGTTTCTTCATTCCCAGAGTATGGAAGTGTATTGCTGCCACACCAGAAAAAGAAAAACGGTCAGTACCACATTATACTATGAAAGGTTTGTTATAACAGGATGTTTTTCGCCTTGTTATAACAAGATATTTTCATGTTATTACCGCAAACATCACGTTATAATAATAAACGATAAAACTCAGCCCGAGGAGTTCATTGATAGCAGCAAATGGCAGCAACCAACATAAAGAAAGCTAAATGAAGTGTCCCGCGATGCCCCGAATGAGTAATACTGAGTAACATTTGTAACGTGTAACATGCTGGTATCAGTATTTACTGTATGTGTACCAAAAACCATTTACTTTGTACTCCGTGTGGGGGGAAAAAGGTACTGATGCATCCCTATTTGAAATATTAATTTTGGAGCGATTGCTATCACGCCAGTCTTTAACTAGCTGCCTGTGGGATTGACATGATATGGCTGTTTGGAGTACTGACTGTGTGTGTGATGAAAATGAACAGCATTTTGCTGAGGACTTTAGAATTAAAAACTATGATGATCGTAACTCCATTAGACAGTTTCACAGTCTGGACAGTTTGGGCTTCTGTATCTTTCTCAGTAGACTTGATTGTAACATATGATGTGACAAAGGTCTTGCTATGAGTCATATCCCTACTAACAGAAAGAACAATTTGTTCAAGACCAGTTCTTCTACATAGCAGCTGTTACTAATGTCATGAGTCAGATGTTGAATATGGTTGCTACATGATTGATTGAATAGTACAATAGTACTGTGAGTTTTCACATTAATGTGGTATTAAAATACTATAATGGTCAACTCCAAAACCAAAGTTGCATCTACTGTTCTATATAGGCCATGTTTATTAAAACAAGAACAACATAAGAACAACATAATGCCACTGGAACACCTTAAAGTTGAAGAATAAGTAATGGTCTTCATGCACAGCAGGATGTTTACAGCAGCTGGAGCACAAATGAATTGGGACAGATAAATAGTTGAGTTTTAATTTCTAGAATAGATGAACTTATAATAAGAAGGCAGTAAAATTTATTAACCTTGCAGTTTTTGGCACTTTGAGTGGCTGGGGCAGAAATTGAGAATCAGGCACATGGATGATGTTCAAAACACAGAAAGCAAAACAACAGTAAACAAACCACAAAATGACACAAAACAAAAGAAGGCTGAAAAGAAACCAGAAAACAGTACGAAGCAAAAGAAAACACAACACAAACCTGAAGGAAATAAAACCCTCAAGAAAAGAAAACTATATAAAAGGAGAGAAAAAAAGCAAACAAAAGAAACCAAAGAATAAAATAGATTAAAATAAACCCAAACAAAATCAAACCGAATACAAAACAAAACTAAAGAAAATACCACATAAAACTAAGGAAAAGAAAACCAAATAAAAGAAAGCAACATATAAAACAAAAGGAAACACCACAAAACTAAAGGAAACCAAACAAAACAGAAAATAAAATAAAACACACAACAAAGCAGAAACCAAAACAACAGAAAACAAACCAAAAAATTAAACAAAACAAAAGAAAGTGGAACGGCAGAAATCAAACCAGAAAACAACACAAAACTAAAGGAAATACAACACTAAAGAAAACCAAATAAAAGAAAATGAACAAAAGAAACTCAAACAAAATCAAACAGAACACAAAACAAAAGAAAACTCAAGAAAT
The DNA here is from genome assembly GCA_028570945.1 of Gogo arcuatus. Taxonomy (NCBI): domain Eukaryota; kingdom Metazoa; phylum Chordata; class Actinopteri; order Siluriformes; family Anchariidae; genus Gogo; species Gogo arcuatus. Next base: position 13,178,025 of record JAOTRR010000013.1, on the reverse strand, counting down.
CACAACACAAAACTCAGGAAAAGAAAACCAAACAAAAGAACACACAAACAAAACTAAAGGAAATGCATCGCTAAAGAAATGCTAAAGAAAATAAAACTAAATAATTAAAAAAAAAAAAAAGAACAAGCGAAATCCAAACAAAATCAACCAGAACACAAAACAAACCACAATACAAAACTCAGGAAAAGAAAAGTGCAGAACAAAAAAACAAACAAAATGAAACACCACAAAACAAAAGGAAACTAAACAAAACAGAAAATAAAATAAAACGCAAAACCAAACAAACAAAAGCCATACAAAACAGTTATTTAACGGACTAAGGGGTTTTAATCGTTATCGTAAATTTTATAGAGATTTTTTATTTTTTTTTATAACTGAAGCTGACTCGAGACCATTTAATGTAAACAGTACCAGTGTAACACGTCATGCCACGTTTGGTTCTTGTAACTGTGATCAACTAAACTGGCCAGGAACACTTCCACAAGGACTTGTCAGTTACTCACGCTGCCACAGACGTGGCAGTGCCACTTTAATGTGAGAGTAGTATGGTTCTCATTTTCATTCTCATTATGGTTCTCATATGGGCAGCCACGGCCTGAAGGCTAGCGAAGCAGCCTTGGGCCCGAAGGGTCACTGGTTCGATTCCTGGGACAGGCAGGAAAAATGTGAGGGGAGTTGAGTGAACGAGCAACACTTTCCCCTCCCTCGGTATGACAGCTGAAGTGCCCTTGAGCAAGGCACCTAACCCCCAACTGCTCCCCGGGCACCTTAGCATAGCTGCCCACTGCTCAGGGTATGTCAAGTTTATTTATATAGCGCTTTTAACAACAGAATTGTCGCAAAGCAGCTT
>JAOTRR010000013.1:13025167-13039408 GCA_028570945.1 Gogo arcuatus | reverse complement strand
TATTATTATTATTATTATTATTATTATTATTATTATTATTATTATTATTACATTCATTAAATAATACAGCAAGGAGAAAACTTGCTGTCATGCTTAATTAATTTTACGCACTTGTTACACTTTTATAGAACTCACAATTAATCACTAATGTGGTAACTGACACAAAATGCACATAACAGTTGTTCAGATATTCGCTAAATGATAATCATTATGGTGTAACTTTATTACCCCAACATGCACTACATGGCCAAAACTATGTGGACACCTGACCATCACAGCCATATGTGATTCTTTTCCAGACTGTTGCCGCAAAGTTGGAAGCACATAATTGTCTTGAATGTTTTTAAATGCTGTAGCATTACATTTTCCCTTCACTGACCTAGCTAAGTGGCCTAGCTCAATCATGTTCCAGCATGGCGATGTCCCTGTGCAAAAACTGAGCTCCATAAAGATATGGCTTGTCAAGGTTGGTGCATAAGAACACGAGTGACCTTTACAGAGCCCTGACTTCAAACGCACTGAACACCTTTGGGATGAACTGGAACTCCATCTCCATGCTATGCCTTCTCATCTGACATCAGAGCCTTCCCTAACCTCACTAATGCTCTTGTGGCTGAATAAGCATAAATCCACTTTACACAATCTAGTGGAAAGCCTTTCCAAAACAGTGGAGGTTATAATAACAGCAAAAGGGGACAAAGTCAATTTCAATGTCCATGGTTTTGGAATGGGATGTTCAAGGAAAGATTGCTGTGTGATGGTCAGGCATCCACAAACTTTTGGCCATATAGTGTAGGAGAATCAGGTGATATAAATATGTTTAGACTATTAAAATTACCCACTGGTTATAATTATAGGCCACAGGTCAATGTCATGGGGCTTGATTAACAAAGCCAGTACGCTTCCTTCACAGATATTCTCAGCTTGACATCCATTGATTAGTATGCTTGCCCTTTAGCTTCACCTTATCTGTATTGTAGGACACATTATGATAATATATACCATCTTTATCTTCTCTCTGGGAGGTTTAAATGAGATACTATAATCATCATAACACATTCAAAGCCATTTGCCAGGTAATAGTTTTGGGTTATATTCATCCTGCCAGTAGTCACTACATTACTGTAAACCTCATTTGCCTTTGTGCATATAGTAGATCTTGGCCTTTTGAAGCCCTATGTTCCTCTCAGACTTATTCTGAATTGAGCAAAAATTGTAAAGTCACCTGACTACACTACATCACAAAATGATTCTGACTCTAACTGAAAGGCAATAATGCTGGTAAGGTCAGAGTTTGAGCTGCAGAGAGAATGTGGTAGTTATTGCTACTGTCAGGGGTGTCAGTGACTGCTTTGTCTGCTTTTGACCATAATGTGATCACAGACCAGAGGTTACGTAAATTTCAATATGCTCCAGTCAATGACATATGAATATCTCATCTAATTACCTTGTTTACTGTGCACAATAGCAATTCAAAATTTGTCACCATCTCTTTATCTACCTGGGTTTTATTGTGAGCTCATCCAATAAAAATGCTATTTTGTCATTGCTGTTTTGTCTTTCCAAGAAACAGGAATGGCATATGCAGCCCAGTGTGAAGCCAGATTCATTTTTTCAACATCTCCATGGGTCACTGTATTAACAAGAACAGCTGTACGGGTGTTCATAGAAATTGGGCAGTAGAAGACGGGAAAAAGGCCAGGCAACATTTTTCCTATCTTCAACTGAAACTTACAGGTTAGGTGAGCTCATTGTAGCCTCAGCAGATATTCCACCTCTCCCAGAAGTTCCATGAGTCTCCCACATATTGAACGAGGCTCCCTGACACCTGGAAATTATATAGAATATCCTGGAAATCAAAATTTTTGAGAGAGAGAGAGAGAGAGAACATCGTGGTACCTCCCTGATACCCCTTTTCCACCAACAGGGAATGGGTTCCGTTCTGGTTCGCGCACCAAACCATTTGAACCAGTCAGAGCACTTCAACCAAAAATAAACTGGTTCAGAACCTGAAAAGTTGCAATAATAGAACAAAAGCTTGCAGGTAATCAATGCACTCTGCCATCTTGCTACTACTGTTTACTTCCATTGTGCATTGTGCAACGCCCTCCATTCATGACACATCCTTGATTACAATGGTTCTGCTCAAAACTGGTGAAAACGCAGGCTGGTTCACTAGCAGGTGCCAAGTTTCAAAGAATCCTGAATGGAACCGGTCCAAAGAACCCGTTCCCTGTTGGTCAAAAGTGGTATGAAATGAGTTTTTTGCAGGTGGGATGGCTGCCTCAGAGTCCTGTTCTTCGCTGACAGGAGTGGAGCCCAATGTAGTCTTCTGCTGTTGTATCGCATTCACCTCAATGTCTGGCATGTTGTGTGTTCTGAAATGCTTTTCTGCTTACCACTGTTGTACAGAGTGCTGATTTGAATTACTGCAGCCTTCTAAGCAGCTTAGACCAGTCTGGCCAATCTTCTCATCAGCAAGGTGTTTCCGTCTACAGAATTGTCTCTCATTGAATGTTTTTTTTTCGTATCATTCTGTGTACACTTTATATATCATTGTACATGAAAATCCCACGACATCAGCAGTTTCGGAAATACTCGTTTAAGATCACATTTTTTCCTCGCTCTGATGTTTGATGTGGATATTAACAGAAGCCCTTGACCTGTATCTGCATGATTTATATGCATTTTGCTGGCACCACATGATAGCTGATTGGATAATGGCTTGAATAAGCAGGGGCCGGTGAGTGTAAAAAATGAAGATTCTTGACTGATGTGTATCTAAGCTGCAGGTTTCAGGTCATGTGATACAGAATGTGTTGTACATATAAATTGATACAACTGATTTTTTCCCCCATTGCTGCTAATAGTTTTCTTGGAAACTATAAAGCCTATCTTCACTATCTGCCCTTGCTTCTGTAAATTATTTATGGTGTTAGTCACTTCCTATACTACTTTATACATTCCAGACCAAGCTTTCTCTATGAGCAAACAAAGACATTATCAACATTTATATATTTCCATGTCTTGAAAGTGTAGTTTTGTATATGATAGTATACAGTACTGTGATCAGTTATTTCCCAGCCAGACCGTGGAGAGCATGAGGGTGGATGATGGAGGAGAATAGGCCACTCATTATGCATTTTAGATGGAGCAATTTGTGTTTCATTATCCATGTGTGGAAAATGAGCTATGAATGCAGGTTTTAAAGTGGGTACACACTTTTGCGCTAAGATGGATTCTTACTCCTTACTGTCTTAAGGAAGAAAACAAGCAAACTGGAAAATAAGAGCATGAAAATAAAACACTGCAACCTAAATGCCAACTGGAAACCAATTGGACTATTAAATGTGTGAGAGTTTGTGATGTCAATGTTATGCCCCAGTCAAAGGGAGAGGTTTATCCGTAGTAATAATGGGTGTAAAGGTTAGATGTTCTAGGAGTAATGAAGCAGAGAACACACTGACAAGATATTTTTTTAGAAATGGTTTGTCTGTCACGGTCAGGACTACAATTTCCATGATAGCTTTAGGACTACAGTTGCCACGAACAGTTTTGCACTCACGTCTCCATTAGTGAACAGTCACTAACTTCAACAAAATAGCCTTCTTGTTAAAACCACCGTATAATGAATTTCCTGGTTATGCAATTGCACTTTTTGACTAAATAGCACACCGTTAGAGAAGGGAATTATTTATAAATCGCACTATTCAGTGTCACCTAGATGAGATTACCTTTTGAGTCTGGTTCCTCTCAGGTTTTCTACTTTATATCATCTCAGGCAGTTTTTCCTTGCCACCTTTGCCTCTGGCTTGCTCATTAGGGATCAATTTATACATTTAAAATTTATATCTGGAATTTATATATTTCTGTAAAGCTGCTTTGTGACAATGTCCATTGTTAAAAGTGCTTTCGTCTTGTTTTCTCCGTGCTTGCTCTCTAACCCTGTCTCTCCATGTCAACAGGAGTATTACATGCCATCCAGCCATGCTCACACTCCTGCCTGCATCCCTGCTCTGCCTCGACTCCCTGCTGGTCCAGTGGTAAAGACTCCACACTCTCATTGCAGCAGCCCTGGTTCAATTTACAATTGAGTTGCTTTCAATCCTCTGCCCCTGCCTGACAAACCCCCATTCCTCTGCCTTCTCTGAAAGCATACAATATTATTTAGACTTATTCCACTCTTATATTCTGATAGCATGTTTCTCCATTGAGATTACATTCAGTTAGGCTTCCTGTGCCAGTGCAGGTCCTTGTTGATATGTTTGTGACTCTGTGTCTATATCAACATTTCTGAAACTGGGCCTCTGGAAGCCACAGTTTCATTCTCTCCAAGCCCCTAATGCACCTAACCTAAGCAGTTATGATCTATGAATATCTGGTACAAGTTTGTTGCAAGCTGTAGTAAACAGGCATGAATGCAAATCTCATGCATTTTTTAAACACTCAAAGCATACTATCAAAATAGATTGTCACAAAATACTGGCATGCTGCAGCATGTCACCACAGCAACACTAGGTTCAATAACCTACATAACTCCACTCAACTTAACCGGCTGCTAATGAGCAACCAGCAGCTAAACAACCCCATTATACAGTACGTAACGAAATTTTCTGCTGAATGGAGTGTTCAGTTTCATTGCATAGAGAAGTCAAAACTAGGGGAACACTATACATTATATAAAGTGTGCAAGTGTAATGTAAAGCTTGTGGCATCAGGGGTGCTCAACATTAAAATGAAGAGCAAAAGAAGAGTATGGGGACTGACACACCCACTGCTGAAATAGTGACAGCCAGTATTACAGTTTTATAATAACTCCACAAATGCTCAAGAGTGGAAGGCAAAGCACACAACTGTACAATACAAAGGACAACACTGAGATTATTGATTACTTGATGCATTATATCAGTGTATCAGTTTGGAAAATCCCTATTTTACAAAGACATCACGACAATGAAAGAAGAAAAGAAAAGAATATGGAGAACTGTTTCTTGGAGGTTTGTCACTGCTGAAGCTTTTTTTTTTCTTTTCTTTTTTTTTTTTACCAAATTCTACAGGTTTTCCATCATCCAGCTGCATATTTCCTTTATGGTTAGGTTGACAGGTATGCTACTGTGGCAACTTCTATTAAAGATTTGATTCAGATCATTGACACATGAACATGGAGAGAACAATAATCCACCCAAAATCTCATGTTTATGCAGGTTCTCTCTCAAAACAAACAGTCCCACACTTCGAGAACTACTTAACAGACATACAGGTGAGTTTGTAACAACTCTACACATTTCATGTTCCCATTCATTTCTTTTTTGCAAGCCAATTAGAATATCTACTTTGTTTATAACATTTTAAAACAATCAATTATTCAATCCAGTAATCGATCCAGGGGGTCAAATATTTACATACACCAAGTTGATTGTCTCTTTAAACAGTATGGATGATTCCAGAAATTGATATAATGTCTTTTAGAAGCTTCTGATTGGCCAATTGTCATAATTAGGAGTTAACTGCGAATGCACATAAGGCTATATTTTAGAACCAGTGCTATTTTGCCATTGATACCATGGGAAAATCCAAGCAACTCAGCCGAAGATCTCAGAAAAAAGCATTGTGGACCTCCACAAGTCCAGTTCTTCATTAAAAGCAATTTCCAAACAACTGAAGGTACCATAATTACCTGTACAAACAGTTGTATGCAACTATAAGCCTTAGGACCATAAAGACACTGCATCGTTCAGGAAAGATGCACAAATAAACTCCCAGGGATGAATGAACTTCAACTGAACCCCAAGACAACAACAACAAAGGAGCTGATGAATGTGAATAAGTTGGAGGCCTCAGGTAATAAATATGGACCTACATCACTAAGAGAGCCCTACATCAGCATGTTCTGAAAGGTTGTCATATTAGGTAGAAGCCCTTACTACAAGCCTGGCATAAAAAAGGCAGATTGAAGTCAGTCTGCAGATGATCACTAGCCTTTTGCCATTGTGTTCTCTGGTTGGATTAAACAAAAATGGAACTGTTTGGCCATAATTATCAGCACTATGTATGGAGGAAAAAGGGTGAAGCTGAAGAATACTATCCCAATTGTGAAGCATGGGAGTGGCAGCATCATGCTGTGTGAGTGTTTTGCTGATAAAGAGACTGGTGCATTTCAGAAAATAGATAGCATCATAAGGATGGAGGAGTATGCAAAAATAATGAAGCAACACCTCAAGACATCAGTTAAAATTTGGTCACAACTGGGTCTTCCAGCAAGACAATGATATTAAGCATACCTCCAAAGTTCTATGACTAAGTGATGAATATGTGAAAGTATTAGAGTGGCCATAACAAAACCCTGACCTGAATCCCATAGAAAATTTGTGGACTGAACCGAAAAATTGTGTCCAAGCACGGAGTCCCACAAACCTGACACCAGGTTTGTCAGGAGGAAGGGGCAAAAGAAATTCAGCAAAGTATCATGAGAAGCTTGTGGGAGGCTACAACAAGCATTTAGTTTAAGTTCAAACAATTAAAAGGCAATGCTACCAAACACTAACAAAGTGTGTGTAAAGTTTAGATGCAGTGAAAATCTGATACAGTAAATACGTGAAAGCCGAAATATATCTGTCTCTCAGCTATTATTTTTAAATGACCTCTTATGGAAGTAAAGTAGATATCCGAACTGACTTAACAAAAGAGATGTATGGTAACATGAAATGCGTGGAGAAATAAATGGTTGTGTCTATATCTGTACTTGCATTTCATATCTTGTACTTATAAATAACAAACCAGCTAATACAGAATGACTGACACACCACAATGCACATTAATTGCAATAACTATTTACATTGAAATTTACATTTGCTTTGAAGAAAGCACTACACTCAAAACTCAATTTTGTTTACTTGACCCAAAACAGAATGTTCTACCTGTTCTGTTTCGACCTCTTAACACAACAAAAAAATAATGTGAATAATTATTTGAATTTAAATTTGAATCACTTGACATTGGGCCGAGATGGATTTGTATTCTGGATTTCATCCACAAGTAAAGAGCTTTGGTACTTTTCCTTTTTAGGAATGCCCAAAAGCATTACATAATAGCAATTACTGTACAGCTGAATCACTTTCTCATCTGATCAAGGGCATGTTGCATGGTACACCATAATGTCATTTTTTCAAAGCCATCACACTGTTTTTGTCTCCTAAACCCTGTTCAAAGGTTCCTGAAAATGCTCTTCAAATGCCATAACTCCACATAAATAATCGATGGAGGCCCTTTAGTTTAATGACATTTAATTGGAACTTGACCTGGCCTTGGTCATTCCCTGACATATAATAATGCCTCTCAAACAATATAAAAAGGCCAACTATCTGATCTGTCTGAGGATCTTCTTTTTCTAAAAGCTCTCATTAAGGTCAGCTGAAGCCACTTTGATTGTAATGTTGCAAATGAGCACTGAGATATGGGAACAAAATGGCATTTATAAGAGCTGCGGTCCAGGGAAGGAGAGGGGTGTTGAAATAATGTTGCAATTAAACCAGAATTACCACATTCACATTGGTACTGTATTCTCTCCCTTCTTATCTATTGCAAATCCATAGCCCTATTCAGATTGGATTAGGTTGTCAGGGGAATGTTGGTGATAAATTTTTTACACATCTCCTCAGTGATAAAAATCATCCAGACAACAATAAAATGACCACAGGAGAAGTGAATTTCTTGCGAGTTGTATTTTCTTTTCTATGACCCCAGATGTTTGCATCACACAGTTATATGATCATGCTCTATTCACAACATGGTGTCCAAGAGGTTGAATAGGCACTAGAGTAGAGAAGAGATGCTGGCTCTTATTTCAGTTTGGAGTGAACCAATGTTCCAGCAACAATTTGAAAATCCAATAAAACCATAATCATATAGTATACAAGAAGCATCTATTTTTCATTTTGCAACTTGGGAAGCATTTAATATCTGTGGAGGGTCACTGATACGCATGCTCCAAGACTGACTACAGCAAGTAGCAGCAATCAAACATCTATTTTTTCCAACGTGGATCCACACTTAAATTATCAGACGACCCCTGAGTTGGGGAAAAACAGTAGGTAATACATCTCAGGTAGGTAATATGTCTGTAATTTTCTCAGAGGAGGACAGAGAAATGCATCAACATGGCTGATCTGGATTGGAATAAAGTCATAGAGGAGCACCTGTAAAATTGGTAATTACCCCAGGACCCCATGTAAAATTAGTCCTGTCTGGATAGTACTTCAGAAAGATCAAAGGCCAGAAGAAGATAGCTGGAATATTGGAAATTTAATTGTAACGGTTCTCTGTGGTGGGACAATGAGGAACTGGGAGGCTCCAAACAGGTGTGTTTTAATCTTTAATTCTCACTTTTCAGTGATCTGTCAAACATATACACATACACGTGGGTGACGCAGCTCTCTCTCGTTACTGGCCATCTGAAAGATACACAGACACACATTAGTAGACAGCCAATAATTAGGTGTAACTCATCACATGTTACCTGCTGGTTCAACCTGACTCCTCGCTGTTCACAGCTGACGCTCGACCACACCCTTGTTGCCACAATAATCATTATTACTTTGTATGAGACAACAAATTAAAGTAGGAATGTATTATATCTTAATACTGATAATCACTGCAATTTATTTATTTATTTTTAAATACAGTGGTTATTCAGGACTGTGCAGTGTGAAAATGTTATGAGAACTTACATCTGTGCAAAGCTTTGTGTGTGTGAGTTCATGTTTTCTTAATCCAAGTATATTTCCAGATCTTAAATGTGACATATTATACCCTTTTTCCATAAGTTGACAAAATTCCCTGAGGTCTAAATGAAATGTCTGTGACATGCTTTGGTCAAAATACCACAAGGATAAAACACCACAGCTCCCTTCTCACCCTGTCTAAACAGCCGTGTTCAAAACAGGCAATTTGAGTGCCTGTTCCTTTAAATGATAATGAGCCACTACTCACCCCACCCCCCGTTTTCTGCCGGCCAATCAGGTAGCACTTTCCTCATGAATATTCATTCATAAAGGCAGTTATCAAGCCATGAGTGGAGATATTCAGATGAGGTGGCGGCATAATTCTAATAATCTTCCCTTGTGACATAGGAAGGGGAGCCAAATCTGAATGGCTTGTTGAAGTACATGTTTTCTGAAACAGGCAGCTTAAAAGAAACTGACTGGGTTGTCTTATTTCAGAGTTTGTGGGTTGGTAGGTGCTCCAGATCCCCAATATATATGCACAAACACTGAAAAAAAAAGTTTTTCATAATATGTCCCCTTTAATGTTCATTGTATGTAACGGTTGTAGGCAATTGTGTAATATTTGGTTTATGCAACAGTGAATATCTCTTCCATTCAAGCACAGTCATACAAAATATGGAGATGGCTAAAGATTGAATTAAAATTCAAAGTTGCTGTCAATGCTTGCAATCATAATACAATGAGTTTATTTTTGTGGAACAGAGAGCACAAGCAAAAGGTTTGAAAGCAAAGAGATGACACAGTCTGCGACAGTGAGCCATGACTAGAGTAAGTATCAGACTCATATATCTGAGAAAAAGTCCTAATTGGTCTCAATGCAGATTTGATTGTATATATCACAGCATTCTTCTAGAGTTTTGCCTTGACACTGTCACCTTTGGCTTTCTCATTAGCATTAGGGATTTACATCTAATCCAATTTTCTCTAAATAAATAAAATGTAAAATTTTATTGAATTGAATACATTCCATGAAATTTAATAAATTTGGAAAAACGTGGACCTGCAGAACTCCCACGTAACTTCACATTTATCAGAAGTATGTGGAAAAAGACAAAAACTAATTGACATGGAAGTATAACAGGAGGCTATGGAACAAAGGTAAAACCCTGCTGTACAAAATAATTCCCAAAACAACCTATTAAACATTTTGGAAATACCTCTCATTAAGCTTTCAATTCAAGAAAATCCATCATTTTCTTATATATACAGTATACTGACAGTTTGATCTTCTCTCTCTCAAATGCTTTTTGTATAGGCCTTCCACATCCCACTCCCATCAGGTTTTATGACTCCAGGCCCACCTCAAGGCACCTCTAATTTGGTATGACTTAACTATGAATCAAGGAAGTTCTGAATTAAGCATGTTCTGATTGAGAGATATGGAAATAGAAAAATTTTATGCAGTTACCTAATGTTAAGCTGATTCATTAAATCAGATCATGAAAGCATTAGCTTAAAGCACTTGGGTGACACTTTTGCATGTTTGCAACCTATTATTATATGCATGGTCTTTATTGATTGTGACTTAAAACTATTTAAATTCTGAAAGCCTAATTATCATATAAATGTACTAATTCATACTGAACCTAAATAGCTAATGGCTCATTCAAAACAAAAATGCATTTAGTCAGTAGCAGCCATAGGCATACCATTTTTTTCTCACTGTGAAATGGTCCATTTTGTCCCAACCACTTTTGTAAAGTGCAGTCAATTAAAAAAAGCTTTTATATTTAAGCTTGCAGCAAAAAAACCCAAAAAACTTAATTTTGGAGTTTTGTTTCTTGGTGGGGCATCTATTGTAATGTGTTTCCTACGTGATTAAACTTTCTCTTCGGGTCGGCTGTAAATTAAAATGGCACAAGCAAGAATCTATCAGGTTTCGTTTCCTATATTTAACATTTGGGTCATATTTGGAAATATGAACGTTATTGTATTATTTTCATGGCATTGCCAGCCTCACTCGAAAACATAGATCCTGTTTCCCAGGATCCTTGAATCTGACTCCAGACAAGGAGCTATGCTACATTCGACTCAAGGTTGCAACATGTAATTCTCCACCTCCAACCATTAAAAGCCAAAGAAAACACCCTCTCAACCTGAAATTTCAACTGGTCAACTTGGGGTAGTTATTCTTCTACAAGTTCCTTTTCCATTTACAGAGTAATGTCAAATCAACATGGCTCCTCAGAGCATCAGAAATAAACAAAGTAGCGCTTCTTAACTTTAAATGAATTATACTGTATATACAAGTATTTGCTTTAGATTAATCAACATACAGACATATTTGCTTCACAAAATGCGAACATGGAGGTGTCCATTGTTGTTTTTTTCGACTTTGCAAGTCAAACATGTTGGGGTGGAAAATGATGTCATACCAACCTGCAAATTAACACTTTCATGGCAAGTCGAACACGTCATTAGAAACTGGACTGAATACTGGCATTTACTAGTGAGTGTTCCAGGAAGCCATGGTGTTAAATAAGTACAACATTATAAATTACTTCACAGGAATATGGAAGTATTAAAAGCAATATTGTGTTACACTTACCATGCCAAATACCTATTTTTTGGCTTTTAGCAGTTGTTAAGCTTTTTTATATATACATTTCTATAAGGTTGTATTCATCTTGATACTTAAATTCCTGATCAAATGATGTTAACAGAATATAAGATTTTATGCCACTAGAGTACAAACCGGCAACTTCAGAAAATACCTGCTTGATGTCAAAAAAAGTTGGCCAGGAAAAGTAATGAATATATTCCTTAGGAAGCTAACCGTATTAAGATGTCTACCAGAATCAAATTTCTTGAGGCGTGTGTTCATAGTAGACTACTTTATTCCATTCAATCATGTCCACTATCAGCGAAAGAATTAAGTAGAGTCAGTATGGAACGGTTTCTTGAGAAAAATGGTTAAAAATGGATACAAAAGGAAACATGCTCCTGCACATAAATCATCTAAGAAAGATCCACAATCTGACTTTCTTGGGGAGCTAGATTGGAGTTATGTCTTGTCTAACAAAGATCTGAGGAAAATAACGAAAACTAAACCAATCTCAAACTTTTGTGTCTCCCACCATCTAAAGTATGTCGCACATGTGACAAGACTAGACAACTCCTCCCTCCAGAAACAACTGCTCTTTAGAACAGATGTTAAAAAGCTCTTGAGGAGTGTCTGGATGAAATATGAAAACACCACTTCCCTTTCATCAGACCAACTCCAACGCGAAATGCAGAATAAGGAGGGGTTCCGGTCCTTGTTGTGCCAAATATTTGGCACTTAGGGACACTCATGATGGTTCAAAGAATCTCTAGAGGAATATTGATGATGATGATGATGATGATGATGATGATGATGCAAGGCAAACCTTTCTAGTTTCATATTTGCCCAAAGGCATGGAAATGAGGAATGCAGGCCTTCAGTACAAAAGGCTGAAAATTAGGAATCCTGAGCTGGAAATAAAGAAAATGGAAAAAGAAATAGTCAAATAAAGCTTTAAGTAGTATTGTGTTCCTTGTCTTGGGGTATATTTACTTCTTTTTTTTTCTTTTCATGGGCTGAACAATATTACTATTGTGTATATGGAAAGGAGGGTGTCAGGGGTAACTCCTACCTTCAAGCAGTATGTCATGAAATTGACCTGCAAGTGTAAAAATTAAAACATTTACATGTTTATACTTACATTTACATATTTACATATGTATTAGGTGGAATTTGTGCAGCGGAACTATTCTTATCTTATTCTTATCTAAATCTCTGTGCCAGTGAGAATCCTTGAAACATCCTTGAGTCATGCACAGAACTAGGCCATTTAGCCTCAATGATGGAAATGTGGCATTGTGCATTACAATGAATCTACAACAATTGGATGGATTTGCAATTCTAGACATTCTATCAAATTGTACATGCACAACTTTGAATTTGGCTAGGAGGCTTGCAATTGCTTCCAATGGTTTCTGACTTATTTCAGTGTATCAGGAAACATTAATACTTACCAGTATATTAATGCTGAGAAACGTTTTCCGATTTACATATTTTGCCATCATGGGCGCAGATGGGGCTTTAATACAAAACTGAGTGCAATGTGTGGATTCAAAGAGTTTATATTACTAGACGACATAGGAGCATCACTAAAAATGCCTCCATGATGGCTAGAAAGTTGTGGTTGCCAGGGAACTGAATCATAAGTCAAACCTTCCTACATTTATGGCATACCATAGCCTTTTAAGATGTTCTGCATTCCCAAAACTGGCAAAGAAGTGCAAAGACATGCAGAAGACTTGTGAAATAGTTAGGGAGTTAGTGCACTAAGTGGCAGTAAAATGTAGGGCTCCAGAAATTTTGAAATGTAGGGCTTTAGTAATTTACATAAATATGTAATACTATGCCAAAACAACTTTGGCACCAATGGGAAAGGGATGAAAGAGTGATGGTTGCTGTGGGACACTTGCATTTTCCGATGCCCTGTATATGTTGACTCTGTCTGAGCAGGAAGAGTAGTGTGTGTGTGGCCTTGAGATGAGCAAAGCCAGAGCTGAGCTGAATAAGCAGCAAACGAGGTACAAAGTTGCACTTTTATTTGTCAGCAGGCAGTTTTACATTTCTGTCCGCTGACTGTGCCAAGGGACACACCCTTAAAAAGCTGATCACCTGTACACTTGCTCATTCGGGCAATTATTTAATCAGCCAATCATGTCAGATACAGGTCAAAAGCTTCTGTTAATGTTCACATAAAAAATCAGAACAAGAAAAAACATCATCTCAGTGACTTTGGAAGTGGCATGGTTGTTGATGTCCAATTGGTTGGGCTGGTTTGAGGCTTTTAGAAACTGGTGATCTCCTGGGATTTTTAGGCACAATCTCTTTACACAGAATGGTGCACCAAACAAGAATCGTCCAGTGAGCATCAGTTCTGCAGGTGGAAATGCCTTGATGAGAGAGGTATGAGTAGAATGGCCAGACTGTTTCAAGGTGACAAGAAGGCTACTGTAACTCAAATAGCCCACTCTTTACAGCCATGGTGAGTAGAAAAGCATCACAGAATGAACAACATGCCAAACTTTGAAGCGAATGAGCTACAACAGCAGAAAACCACATCAGGGGGCATACACTATATTACAACCACAAATCAGAAAAATTTGGGACAGTATGTAGAAATTAAAATTAAAACTGAAAACAATGATTTGTAAATAATCTTTGACTTGTATTGCATTCAAAATGACACAGCAGCACATTATTTGATGCTTTACCTCGGGATTTTTATTGTTTTTTTAAAATAAACACTTAATTCAAATTTATTTCTTGCAACACATTTCAAAAAAAATTGGGACAGTAAAGTACTTACCACTGTGTAATGTTGTTATTCCTTCTCACAACAATTTAAAAGATTATTTAGGGACTGGAGACACCAAGTGATGAAGTGTTTCAGGTGTTATTTTGTCCCATTCTTCCTGCAAA
>JAOTRR010000013.1:12977428-12988154 GCA_028570945.1 Gogo arcuatus | reverse complement strand
GGATTTCTGATTTTCATGAGCTATAAGCCATAATCCTCAAAATTAAAACAAAAAAGGCTTGAAATATTTCACTTTATGTGTAATGAATATACAATATATGAAAGTTTACCTTTTTTGAATTAAATTACGAAAACAATGAACTTTTTCTACAATATTCTATTTTTTTTAGATGCACCTGTATATTGCAGGTATGCATGTTTCTATGGTGGTCTTATTCCTAGTTAATTTTGCTGCAGTATTAAATAAGAATCTAAGATTATTTTTGTTATCTTCTATTAGGTCTGCTGATCTTATAGCACTAAGAGCGTTTCTATACTTCAAGAGGCTCTTCTTCCAGGCTAATTGGAATACTACCAATTTTGTTTGACGCCATTTACGTTCTAATTTTTGAGTGGTCTGTTTTAAGGTGCGTGTGTAATCATTATACCAGGGTAGTAGTTTTTGCTCTCTAATTATTTTTCTTTTAAGTGGAGCTACATTATCTAAAGTATAGTGGAACATTGCCTCTAAGCATTCAGTTGCCTGATCAAGTTCTGTGGAGTCTGACGGTGATCCAATCAAAGTTGATAACTCTGGGAGATTATTGATAAAACTTTGTGCATAATAAACCCCTTATTATTTCTCACTCAAAGCTCTCTCTGCACCTGCTTTGTTTTCTCTTTATGTCCTTCCCTGAATGCTCTCTTATTTTGGTTGAGAAAAGATTAGCTCACTGTTTACCCATGTGATTCACAAAGTACCTCCCAGTCTGTGACCTCAGAGCAGCCCAGCAGGGATTCAGTAGCCCCCGATAACCACTTCCTTACTTGTTGCTGTATAACAGGCTAATACATACAGTGGACATGAGATGAATGAGGTAGTGGTCTGATCTTCAAAGCAGAGGATGAGCTGTAGAGATGTAGGCATCACTGACATTATGATACAGAAGATCTATGTCCTGTTCTCGCTCATCTTGCATTTAACAAATTGGTTAACAAACTGGTTAAATGTGGGTAGGGTCAAGTAAAGTCACCAGACACTATTACTATAATGCTGGGATGTTGGGTCCGCAATGTCTCGATAGTTGTGTGTATGGGGTAAAGAGTAGCAAATCCATTCAGCTTAATGTGTGAGTCTGGAATGTGTTTATGTAGCCATATTTTCTCAAAAGAGGTTGCACTCACTAGTGTAGACAGCTTATTTTAGTGCAGACATCCATATTATTTATCAGTGATCTTCCATTTTCCATAATGATAGAAGGAAGATATGGTTTATATCTCTTTTTTTGCCCATTGCTTCATCCTAGCTCTGCAGCCATCTCAATTTTTGTTCTGGCATTTGCTGAGCAAACAAAGACAGAGAACCGAGTGAGTAGCTCGTCTCTTGTGTAAACAATACCGCCACAAGTGTAGTGCACACACTATGTGAATTTGCTAGAATGATGCCCGAATTGAAAGAGATTAGAAAATGCCATATTGTCAATACTGCCTAGCCTTCCTGAGAAATTGCTAAAGCAGATATTTGAGAAGCTTGTGGACCAAGAAGTAGAATATGTGGAAGATTTAGTGCACTTCCTAGAGTGCACCATGGACTGGGTTTACCATGCACCACCTTGCTCACATCCCTGGAAGTAACAAGACACAGTTTTAGTTTGATTATTCTGTCTGTTTAAAATATGGTTTCTGTTGGGTACTTTGTCTTGCGTATGTCATTGTCCCTAAGGTTTGCCTTGTTGTTTTTCCAGGCTTTTTCGCTTAATCCTGTTCTTGGTCTGAGTGGATTGGCTATTGTGTTGGTTTTGTTATTTTGTACAGTATGTTTAATAAAGTTCCATGCTCGCATCCATCGCCTCCAGAGTGTGACAGTTGCATAGTTATACAATAACGAAGTGTTTTGCTGGAGGTGGATATCCATCCCATGTATCACAGCTTAAAGTCTTAAACAAAAAAAAAACATTGAGAGCATTCTTGAAGTGAAGCATCAGACGATGCAGGAGGTATGCTGGAGAATTCAGTAAGGTGATGGAGCTGACCTATTGCTTTTAGTGTTACATATAAAATAGGGTGCCAACACCATCCATTGAAGGTCTGAGAACTAAATGGTCTTTGTTCAAAAGTATATCTATGGACTTTGTCGACTGGACAAAAATTTTCAGGCTTATGGAGCTATCCACTCAACAGTGTGAAAAGCTCATCATTGATTTCTTCAAGAGGAAGCTAACAAATGATGATGTACAGAAAGTCTCGTCTTGTAGCTTCTCCTTGCACACTTCAGTGAAAAGAAGGATGGGCGTATCCTTCAATCACATGTTAGTTGATGATATCAATTTTTTCAATCTATTGTATCATAATATATGATTGCAGGCATAGACTTATCTAGTCAATTATTGATATGTTGTGTTTGTTTACTGCAGGTGTTTGCAGCACCAGCCCTTGTCCAGATGAAAGACAAGTTAATTTTTAGACATTTTTAGGAATTTAAATGAATTAATTTTTATCCTCGATTTTGTTGCCTTTTATATGCTTTGTTGACATTAAACCAGAGAAAGTCTCTAAAGCCAAACAAGGAAAGTACTGTCCAAGAAATCTGGTTGAGTGTTCCAAAAGA
This sequence comes from Gogo arcuatus, assembly GCA_028570945.1. Taxonomy (NCBI): domain Eukaryota; kingdom Metazoa; phylum Chordata; class Actinopteri; order Siluriformes; family Anchariidae; genus Gogo; species Gogo arcuatus. The sequence goes on along the minus strand of JAOTRR010000013.1, from coordinate 12,985,568 downwards.
CACGCTAACTCTCATGAATCTTCTCTTCTTTTTTCTTCTCTGGACTTTGTGTAGAACTTTGTCAAGATTGTGGAGAGCCATGTATGCCTGTTTATTTATCTATACACTACAGGATTGTCATTATATGCTCATTTTCTTTTCGTTTCACTTCTGAAGTATTTATAATTATTCTGATTATCTTGTTTAGTGTATGGAATAAAATGTACCACAGACCAGTCACCATCTCTGCATGTAAATGTATTTGCCACTGTACTTAATGATACACGCGTACTGCACATGGGGGGATATCACACTCTGCTCCCCGCACAGTACGCTGCTTAACATGCACACAGCAAGTAGTGCTAGCCATTTGTGGAAAGTTAATGAATGGTGCCGAAGGAAATTGCCCTCGCTTCACATTAGCACCCCTGCAACATCACCAGAATATTTTAAACTAATAAACTTTAATAGTGGCAGCATACACAGTCATGCGTATGAATGTAGCCACAGTCACAAAGTCTTTGATCAGTTTAGGCTGGTGGATTCCAACTAAGTTGCTAATTTTCTGCTTAAGAAAGTATCTGGCTTTGATTTCTATTCTGTTATTGTTGTGAGCATGACAGATGAAATAAAGGTTCAGACAAACTCAAAGGAGTGTTACTGAAGCCGAGAATGGCTGTGCTTGCAATAATTTTTAATGCAGTTTTCTCGAGATTACAAGTAAAATATTTCATTATGTTGAGATAAAGCTCGATTTCTCGTGATAAGTTAATTTTTCTTGTGATCTCGAGGAAACAAGCTTCGTGATAAGTGAATTATTTATTCATTGTTATTATTTAATTATAATTTTTTTAGTTATTAATTTCATATTTATTCATTTTGTTGTATGTAGTCATTTATATATTTTTACTTATTCATTTATTTATTTTTTCATTCATTACTGACAGACTGAATGAACATGAAATCATGTTCACTGGAAGGTCACTTTTATTTTGAAATCAGTTCTTATACACTCTTACCATAATAATGCCTAGTATATACACGTACCTTAAAACAACATGGGGCTAGCTTGACCGTGTGTTTCAAAGTGGAGGCTGGCTTGAACGCAGTTCAAAACAAGCCTATTACAATGGCAGAGGTAACTGTAAAAGACATTATTAAGGCCATCCGGTTTGATGTGAGGCCACATAGCCTACAGACACTTGACTGTGACCCTGGACTTTATTCAACAAATTTATGGTGTAGGTAATTTAGCAGGATGTTGTGTATTCAAATGAAAATGGATCACACCCTCACCTTCTGAAGAGATGAAATATTTATTTCCTAGCAGCTAAAAGCTGCTAAAGATTGATTATGTAAGTTATGACACAAAAATATTTCAGCAAGTTGTCAAGATGCCATCTACGCATGCTGGCATCCTGATCTCTAATAAACATAAGTAGGCCTAATAAGAAAAAACAACCTTTTGGTTTCTCATGATAAAGAAATAATTAATTTATCACAAGAAAATGAGCTTTATCTTGAGATAGAGAGATAAATTAAGCTGTCATTTAGAGAATTATTTGTTATCTCGAGATAAAAGAAATAATTAACTCATTATTATGAGAAAACGAGCTTTGTTATCACAAGATAGTGAGATAAATTAATCCGTGGTCTAGAGAAAATGGCATTAAAACATTATTGCAAGCACGACTGTTCTCAGCTTCCGTAGAGTATCATATGTACTCACCACAAACATTTTAAAAATAATTCTTTATGTTAACTAGCTACCTAGCTATGATAATTAATAAATAGCTGTTTTATTTTCCTAATTTGTTCTCTGAATGTTATAATATCTGCAGTCTATTCAGCTATTGGCTTTTTCATGGATCGACACCTTGTCATGGTGAAGGGGCTTATATACTTCAGTGAACCTCAGGGTAAGGGCACCAGGAGCTTAATGCACCCAGTATTGCCACCCTTGGTATACAGATCTGAGAGTACAAGTCAGACAATGTGTGATCTTAAAGACGCCCTTGAAAGGTACAAAAATGACAAAGTGTAGCCTGTCTTGATTAGGTTTACTGGGCCCACTCCTGGAGTGAGGCCTGGAAATGGTTTCTGCTGGTGACTATGCTACCCACCTCACCCATTCAGGCTCAGCTTGAAATGGCAATGTAGAGCCATCTTGTGGGCTCACCACCTGTGAGATAAAGGTTGAGATTCTGGTTCAATGGTAGTGGGGCAGCCAGAATGTGATGGGCAGTTTTAGACAGAAAGAAGGAAAACTGACTACATATGCACCAAATAGCAGTTCAGAGTATTCAAATTACTTGGGGAAGGTGGAGCAAGGAGAAGCAATTGGACTTCTGGACAGATGTCTGTCCACAAGGTTATTCATAAATTTTATTGGTACCAGAGTACCTTAGGCCAAGGTTCAATGATCAATGAATTCAAGTTCAATGACTTCTCCCTTGTAGTGAGTGAGCTCAAGTGCATTCTGAATAGACTATATTCAAGTCCTTAATTGTAGAGGCACCTGCAAGAAGCTGTGCCTGGAAAGCTTTCTGTGTGTTAGGACACAGTGGTGGACTCAAATGGTGAGGGAAGCTGCCAAGTTGAAGGAGACCTTCCAATTAGTGTTCACAGATGGCTCTCCTGATTCATTTGAGAGGTATAGGAGAGCTAGAAGAGCTGCAGCAAAAGCTCAGGCATGGGAGAAGTTTGGGGTACTATCGAAAAAGAAGAGATACGACAGGAGATGTTGATGGCACTGGACAAGGTTGGGGTTGTGTGGCTAACATGTTTCTAAAGTGTCGCATGGAGATTTGGGGCAGTGTTTTGGCTTGGAAAACTGGGATGGTGGTCACTATCCATTTATCCATCCATCCATTATCTATGCCACTTATCTGTCATGATTGTGGGGGAAGCTAGAGCCAATCCCAGCTGACATTGGGTGAGAGGCAGGGCAGGACCCTGGGCAGGTGGCCAATCTATTACAGGGCTAATACAGAGACAAACAGCCATTCACACTCACATTCACACCTATGAGCAATTTAGAGTAGCCAGTTGACCTAATCCATGTCTTTGGACTTTGGGAGGAAACTGGAGCACCTGGAGGAAACCCACACAGGCATGGGGAGAACATTCAAATTCCACACATAAAGGCCCTGGTCAGTCACAAGATTCAAACCAAGAACTTTCTTGCTGTGATACAACAGTGCTAGCCACTGCAGGTGGTCACTATTAAAAAAAGTGGATGTGTTATAATTTTAGGGAAATCCCACTCTTCAACCTCCCAGGAAAAATTCTATGCCACGATTCTGGAGAGGACATGTCCAATAATTGAACCTAGGATTAAGGTGGGCCAGCTCTTTTCTCTTGCATAACTTTGTGAATGGTCATGGGAGCATGCTAATTCAGTTTATATGTGTTTTGTGAATTTGGAGAAGGCCTATGATCATATTGTGGGAGGTAATGCAGGAGTCCGGAGGAGCTGGGTTGCTACTAATCCATCAAGGATGTGTCCTGTCTCCACTCATGTGTGTTTTATGGACAGGATATAAAGACACAGCCAAGATTACAGAGGTATCCAGTATGGGAGGGATAGAGGTAAAATCCCTGTTATTTGCAATTGATGTTCTCTTGGCAACATCCAAAGTGGATCTCTGATATGTGATTGAACATTTTGCTGCTGAATGTGAATTTGAAATGAAAATCAGCATCTTCAAGTCTGAGGAAATGGTTTTGTCCCAGAAAAGAGTGAGATGCTCCCTTCTGGTGAGGAAAGAGACCTTGCCCCTGGTGGAGAAGTTTAAGTGCTTTGGGCCATTTTCACAAATGGTGGGTTAAGATCAACAGTTATATCAATATTTACACTAAGAAAATTATTCATATTCAGAGTTCTATGAATATCAATTCTAGGAGAGGCTGATAGTAGAACTGAGTGCTTGGTCAGCTTATCCTTTAAACTCTGAACATGTTGTCTTTACAGGAGAGCACATCGAATTAACAAAAACATTGGCATTATTTTCTATTCTGGCAATTCAAAATAGAAAATTACAAGCATTATAAAATAACCCAGAATCTTATACACAAATTACAATTTCTTGAATTTGATTTAGTATCTGAAGGCCACATAGTTCTGCCCACAAGTAACTGAGTGCACTATAAAAACAGAATTAATCAATTAATTAAAATATGACAGCATTTTAACCCCTGCCTAAACTTCAAGCTTTCTGCTACAATACGTTAAGTTTGTTATGCAAAAAATGATGTTCAATTTTTAAGTGCTATTTTATAAGCTGCTGAATAATGAAGGTGGAAGCCATATTCTTAAATTTTGACAAATTTGCAGTGTTTAATGTGGTAATTACAACTAGGACTGTTCATGCAGCAATACATTTGCAATGTAGTAGATATCATGATAGTAGTCTTTCTTTATTTTAAAATGATCTCTTGCTTTTATGTTATGTTATATTGCAGTTGTCAGCAAAGGAAAAAATGTGAACTGTCTCTTCGCTTCTCATTTTCCATCCCTGATTTTTTTTCCAGTTGAAAGGCATGTGCTCATCTTTAAAGGCAGTGGTCTAGTCTCTAACTCTGAATATGGACTATGGTGCATAACAGGCATCAGAATTATTGACACCCTTTAAAAAATAAGTGAAAATGATTCTATAATGTAACCATAGCACACAATGAGACAAGTGTTCTTGTACATAAGATACTACTTTATGTGCAAAAAAAATCCTTCTTACACTTATTGACATTCCTAAAGAATATTTAAAATAAATGGAAATACATTGTCATGCTTGAAACAATTCTCTATGTCTTTTAAAATAGCTCAGAGGCTTCAGAAACTCATGTGGCTTTTGAGCATATATGAGTTTTCACACAGAAAATCCTTTTTTTCATATAATCAAAATAAAGAACAATTTCTCCATGCACATCAACATCTTTGGAATAAAAGTAGGAAAAATACCCTTAACTACTGTTCATATCCCTGATGCTTTTTGCAGCTGGTGCTCCAGAGGCTCTTGTGAGGATTGAAAGCATCATGGATTCTGCTAAATGCCAGAATTTTGAGCTAAAGACCTAGTTTTCTCTGTTAGTAAATTAAGACTTGGGTAAGTTAAGATTTATAACAAGACTCTGACCCTAAACAAGCATTTGTAAACCATATTGAAGAGGGCAGTTCACTTGCATAAAACTAAAAATACTGTATGATTTCTCTCCAAATGTTCTCCAGCCTTGTAGAGGAAGATGCTTAGTACTGTTATTCTCACCAGTAAAATTTTAACCAAAAGTCTTTTTGCAGTGCTTTATAATTTTTTCCCTTTTGTATTTCTTTTATTCACTGAACTGAATTTACCACAGTTGCACTTTAATCAAGTTGTGAAAGCAATATGATTGCTTTATAAGCATTAATGTTAAATTTAGGGCATGCTAGTGTCAAATGAGCAGCTGTTTTTGCAGTGAGCAATAGCTGACATAATGCTTTACAGATGTATGTGACAAATATGAGAGAGAGAGAGAGAGAGAGAGAGAGAGAGAGAGAGAGAGAGATATCTTTTTGGTCTCTGTTTATTTTTAAAAGTAACATGTGTGAGTGATTAAGGCTTGAGAAGGTCTCTGGGAAGTGAAAGCATTGCTGTGATACATAAAAGAAGACATTCAGTGGATGGTTAATAAGCAGACACTAGAAGCACTTGGGGGTGGAAGATGGAAAATTAATGCTCTAGTCAATTAAAACACCACAACATACTAGTGAAGTTTGTATATTACTGATCCTAAAATCAAAAGTGATTATGAAGATCTGGATTAGAGATTATATGCCTACTTATTAACATATGTTGGTCTTTTCCAGTCTTTTCCAACAAGTCATAAGAACAAAGCGCAGTATCCATTTCCCCACTGTATACTAAAAGCTCTGAACAACCATAAAGCTATGGAAAAATCACACTGTCTGTCAAAATGGGAGGGAGTCTTTTGCAGAACTGGTGGCTGAATGCATAAAGCTCCTGTATGGTATTTATAGACAACTCTTAAGAAATAGACGCTGTTCATGATTTATATACTGATTTTCACATCAGATAGAGACAGTTGGGAGTCTGTCCACATATATTGATATTCATCAAGGAACAATAATGCGCTGGTCAGTATAAATACAAAGTAGGTAATAGGATGCAATAAAAGACATACAGTGAGTTTCAAAAATCTGAGAGCACTAGGACCCTGGCTTTTGGACTTGTTGCTGGTAACAGTCTGGATGCTCCTTTTCGTCTTTTGTCCTGAGCACACAAAAAATACCTCCAACACTGATTCATCTGACCACAATACACATTTCCACTGTGTGATGGTCAATCCCAGATGCCTCAGAGACCAGAGAAATCGACGTCACTTCTGGACACAGTTAACATAAGGCTTCCTTTTTGCGCAGTAAAGTTTTCCTTGGCCAATCTTTGCTCCTCAAAGACTAGGCTTTTCCTGGATACTGATTTGGTACCAAATCATGATCACAATCATCTGTTGACTTTCTTTTTTTATTTGCATTTTCCATACCATCCCAACTTTTTCTGATTTGGGGTTGTAGATCAAATCCATCAGAGTGCTGTCTGAACACATGCTTCAATAGAAGAGATTAGTCATGGAGGAAAATCTGACCTTTTGTACAAAGCAGTTAACATGGTCAATATCACACATTTGACACCTTTGCTTACATTTAAATAGGAACCTAGAAATAATGCAGAAAGTTGAATATTAAGTATTCAATATATTGAACATTTGAATTTCTTTTTTTAAAATGTTTCTAAATTCTAAAACATTCTATTTATTAGCAATTTTAAATTAAAAAAAATCGGATTTTCAATGTGATGTCAAACTTTTTGGAGCCCACTGTATATGAGAAATTACAATGTGAAAAGTTTACACTACATAAAAAGACTAGAAAACAGTCTTGAACATACAGTATTTTTTTTAAAGGATATACAGAAAATCTCAATTATTGTTCACATTGAGCAGACTTGATTAGAAACACTGGATTATGAATTTTCAAAACAGGCATAATGAATTCTGTAGTCCCATTGTGTGATTTGTGATTTGTTGTAGCAATAGTAATAAATAAACTTCATGCAACATTTATTTGCAAATAGAATCAAAAGCGTTCAATAAATACAGTACTTACAAAAACAATAGGTTTTGGTAACTTGTAGTTAAGGTCATAATAATTGAGGTCTCATCCAAAGAAACTGATTTTATTATTATTATTATTATTATTGATGTTGCTGTTGTCCTTTCAACTATAATAGTAATAGATAACAAAAGTTTGGCCAGTTCTCTGGGAAAGAGCCTCCATATCCTCCATTGCATTAATTTAAAATCCACTCTAAAAGCACCAGCTCTTTCATTCTATTGCCTTTTTCATTTTCATAAATATTGAGTGGTATAACCAAGGCAACTCCTCAGCTCATTCCAACATGATAATTACTAGTAGAGATGGTAAAGTTTGCTGCGATCTTTGGCTGGGAAGGTCACTTGCATTCTTTTTACTGAACTCAGGAAATGCTAATTAACATTCAAGGTTTCCTTTTTTCCACAGGACGAGGCCAGGTCCTTACCAGTATCCTCAAATCAGTTGTATATTTGAACGGGTAAACCTTAGTGCCAGAACAAAAACACATTTCTCCATTCTTATGTGGACATAAATAGTGATAGGACACAGGTCCCATGTTAATGTAGGCCCAATCTACATCCCTTTGCTCTGAAGTCTCCAACCAACAAACTGACCTCTTCAGGAAGTGAAGGCTGGTGTGCTGGGGCTGTGCCAGGGGGTGTTTTTTAATGAGTTTGGGGCATGCAGGCTGAGAGGTTTTTCATATAAAAGGGTTCCACAGGGCTTCCATAATTCCTGCTCCCTAGAGAGAGACTGATGTCACATCCACGTGCATTCGCACGCGCCCGCCAGCCGAGAGCGTTCACTCGCATCCGCGTGCATTCGCGCTCAGAACAAACAGCATGCAGCTCTAGATCTGATTGGCTGCAACTGTCCCGGATTAGAGCGCAATCAGTGCGCACTTATAAGGACGCTGAGAACACAAAGACTTTTGCGAAGTACTGCGTTCAGTTTCTGGACCATACCAAGCCTTGTTTATTGTCTTTGTATTCCTGGTTATCAACTCACGTT
>JAOTRR010000013.1:12887325-12898336 GCA_028570945.1 Gogo arcuatus | reverse complement strand
CTTTGCGACAATATCTGTTGTTAAAAGCGCTATACAAATAAACTTGACTTGATCTCAACCCCTCAAAGTCTTGGTCTTGGTCCCAATACACTTTGGTCATGACTGGGTCTCGGTTTAGGTGGTCTTGACTACAACACTATAAACAAGTATAGTCTATACAAGTTAAATGCATATTCAGTGAATTATAGACAAATAAGAGAAAGAAATCTGCCAAAATGTTTAACTGATGCATGCCTTCATAATCAGGCTCCAGTTCCTTAGCTAATAATTGCATTTTATCAAAATCCTTACAAGAATTTTATAGTCAAATAACTTGTCTTTGGGGAAGGGGGGGGGGGTTATTTATCTGGGTTTATTTATTTGAACCTACGTATTATATATTTATTGCACACACGTCAAAATTGGCAGCAAAAATACAGGTGAGATATGTTAAACCTTTTTCCACAATAATGTGAATTCTACTTTAGAGATGCTTTTATTCTCCTATTTTGCTGTTTGAGTGAATTCTGGTGTTTGGTGACTCCTTATGGTTTAGAAGGAAAGAAAAATATATATAATTTTTGATTAGACTGACATTAAAATCACATTTGCTTAATATTCACATAGTTTGTCATTCATTATTGTAGAATGATGTTACCTGAATGCTATCTTCAGATATTAGGTTGTCTGTGGTACGATGTGTTCCTGGTGCCTTTGATGCTTTTATATTTAGATAGCCATTATAATTAGATGTGGTGTCATGAAGTTATACTGTATATAGCCTGTAATCTGTTATATTTTTTGCACTTCCTGCTTGGAAAATGACCGCTAGATGGCAACAAAGAAACATAATCCTGCCACTAGGAGACTTGAAATGAGCAAACATGCAACGTGGCAAATCCCTGTGGATAAAGGTGCAAGAGATCCATAGGGATGCTGCCTGCACCTTTTGTCTTCATTCTTTAATCTTGGATCATCCATTGGTCACATACATGAGCTGTTCTGAAATGAATTTGAAGCACACTTCATATACAAGAGTCACAATCGCTACATAGCTTAATAGAATACGTTTTATAAAAAGGCTTTTGTGATGTACAAATGAGAACAGATAATATCATTATAGGTAATATGCACACTGATACAAATCACTGAGAGAGAGTATGCAAAGTACACAACATCCATGCAACAAACATGTTCAGTCTTCATTTCATTTGGGAGCCCAATCCATTTACATAGTTGTGGACAGCATAGATACAGTGTTAGATCTAGAGCTTAAGCATCACACACTCAGAAATAAAAAAAATATTGCTACTAAAGCTGTTTGCACTGCATGTAACTGGACAAAGGATTCGCAAAAAATACACCTGTAGAGCCCATCCTTCAGGAGACCAGCTGCGTGCTGTATTTGAGCTGATTATAAGCTGATATAGTCTGGTCTTACTGTAAATTCTAATCAGCTTGGGATCATGGAGGCTTGACTAAAAGATGTGCCCTAATAGACCATGCTTTACATACTTACTATTCTGTAGGTTTGTGGTTAAATGACCAAGATTGCACTTCCTCACCAGCCTGGCGCTGTTCTTGAGTATATTTAAAACCCATTATTCAAGTTCACAACTGAAAAAATACTGGGATTTTCCACACACAGATGAACTCAATTCATAGACTCAATTCTGTTCAGAAGGTGCTTGGTGTAACACCAAGTTTTATCTGTGTATTAGAAAACTGACTAGCATGTACATCTCTCAGTCACATGTTCTACCCTTTATCAGACGTGGGTATTTCGGTGTCAGCAGTTTTACAGTCGGCTGTATGAGTTTTATCAAACTGTAGGAGGTGGTCATAGCTTAAGTCTTGCTGTGCCAGTGTAGGACATGGAGGATTCTGCCGCATTGTCACTGTGGCATATTCACAGGTCTGTATACCGAAGCTTGCACTACTTCTCCATCTAAACTAGGTGCAGGAGCAGATCTCCTCACGGAACGATGCCACACAGACGTAGAGGATTTCTAATTGCACTCATGACTCCTGACATTCTTCTTTGAGTGTTTGTGCATGTTTTGTCTTTGGCTCCATTTGTATCTCACATTAACATGTGCATATCACATTAACATCTGTATATCACTATCTGGCGAACAAACCATCCAATCTCACACTTCAACATATTGTAATCAGATTTCCTTCCACATTGTTTTGCAAATATGCGAGCTAGCTAGGGGAAATGTTGCCAAGTGTGAACATGCTGGAGTAAGCAGGAAGGCATCACATCACTGAAGTCAGCAACACAAACAACTCCAGGCCGTGTTTCTGGCAACTGTGAATTATTTGTGGTGGAGTTTGGGCCGAATTGCTCGTTTCATTTCATTTACGCCTGCTGAAGCCAATGCAAGACATCTGGAGGTGGTCTGACTCAGAGGTGCCCAAACCTTTATCAAATGGGATTTTTCCCAATTAGACCACATCAGGATACCTGATGGCCGGTTACCAAAATATTATTTTAGAGCTCCAATATAGAAAATTTATTTTTAGTGGAATAACTGCAGCAGGGTATCACCTGTCAGCTGTAGTTGTGAGACACAAGATGATATTCATAAATTTGTGCTTCTTTTCGGGAAAAATGACATTGACCACTTTAGTTAAGGACTCGGTCAAGGATTCACGAAAGGTATTCCATGCTCATGCAATTTAGCTAGCTGTGTTAACACAGTCTGCTGCCCCCGGCAGGTGAAAGGAAGAATTGCAACGTGTTGGCTGACAGCGGACCTCCTATCCAAGTTAACATCAGTCCGCCCTGGGCCCTGGGGCCAGACTTTTGACACCCCTGGTCTGACTGATCTAATCATATACTGATCATAAAGCATTCTGTGTGCATTTATGCTCATTTACTTAATGGTGCTTTGTAACTGATTGGATCACATGTTAATTCAAGCTACAAATGGGGTCTTTTTATACCTTTCATATGTTCATGTGGCTCAAGGGCAGCAAAATGATGTAAAGCTAATTCTTAATTATAACTATACAGGATTTTATAGAAATAATAATAATAATAATAATAATAATAATAATAATAATAATAATAATAATAACAACTTGCTACATAGCCAGAGGAGGGCTAATTGTTTATCTCAGTGATTGTGCTATGGGTAGTCAACATCAACAACTTGAGTGTGTGTCAAGTTCTTAAGGTGGCCACATAGGTCCTGTGTCACATTTCCTTAACTCCCCAATAGGCTGTACTTAAAAAAAATATTGCACTTCAATTAAAAGTGACTTTTTGTCCCCCTAACATAATTTAAAAATGCATTTTATCCATGGTTCAAATGAATTTCTCTAGCCATATGTGCAACATGTGGAACTTCCTTGTGGAACGTCTCAGTCTCTAGATTGACCGAACATAACTCAACTTTATCCCAGTGCGCAAAGAGGCAAAGAGGACATGGTGAAGAATAGCTTTGACTGAGCACAACGCAACAGATGAGATAATAATCAGCATTTCAGGCCTGCTGATTCATAAATTGGCGTATCAGCCATCAGCTGTAACCTTGTCAATAGGAAGCTCCGACAGAGCTCAGTGAAAGTCTGTTTTGCGCTGTAATCCAATTACCACACAGGAATTCTCCACTGAGGCTTACTCACCATGAGGCCAGGGGAAGGAGGGGGAATGAAATGAGGACAGGGGCATTTTAATGGTAAAGTGGGCCACCCGTTTTCAGCTTGAAAGTGCAAAAATACTAGGTATGAAAACGTCAGCATTCCCATAATATGATCAAGTAACGTTACAAGGCATAAGCAACTGAAAAGATATGATTAGATCTTTTCACAATTGTGAGAGCATCTTGTGCATGATGACATCGAGGCCTTCTACTTGATGAAATCTTGAAGTGACCGACACTGGCTTGGAAAATGAGAAATAAATTGGCAGTGTTATATTAATTGTCAGTTCTGCAACATTCCCAGAGGCAAGATATAAAAGAATCAGAAAATGTTCTTCATGTCTGAGACATAAAAAGTGTTAGCTTATCACGGAAGAGGGACACGGAGAAACTGGGCTGGTCGTTTTCTTTGTTCTCAGCCATGGGTGCAAGGATGTAATAAGAGTTCAATCAAAAGTGTAAGGGGGGGGTCATAAGGCCACCATGGTGCAGGGGTGCTTGAGTTTGCAGGGTAGGACCCCTCTGTTAAGTTGGTAGAATTCTACAAGGTGGATCAGGTCTGTGAACTTGGTAGAACCATCGTCAAGGCTGAAGAAGATCTGACCATCCTCTTCATACTGACAACAGAAATGAGAACAGACCTTCAACAGGCTCTTCCTAATACAGTGATTTAAAGTATTTAGATTTAAAGACACATCTATAGCAGAACACTATGACTTGTATTAGAGTCATGTAAAGGTCAGAATATACTGTAGTTATAGACTCACAGGCAAGATCTGGAAGTGTCTGACCTTCTGGTGATGGCACAGAGTGAGAACAAAAGCCTTTGGGTTGCTCTGACTATCTCGCAAAAGAAACAACCTTCAGAGAAAAGAGACTAAACTGAACAAACACCTCAATTGTTATAAAGTGTTATACAAACTGTATATTATAATGGTGTATTAGGGCCTCCTCGATCACGCAATATAAAAGAATAAAGCACTAAGAGTTTTTCAACTACAGTTCCCAGAATGCACTGCAGCCAGGAAGCATGTGATTGTTGTGCTTCCTGGATACAACAGGAGATGAATGTATAAACCTCAGAGGTTTGTTTATCCATGTCCTTTTTTATCTTTTTATATATTTTGTCTTAGCTGTTTATAAATGTAGAATTATTGTACAAGAGCAGTTTCCCATTACTTTCAGTGCATGGATTTTTCTCATTTGCCCAAATCTCTGTTACTTTGAAACAGCTGAGCCGAGAGTTATAGGAAATGCAGTCTTTCCTCCTCGATCGCACAGTATTAAAGAATAAAGCGCGGAGATTTTCTCCGACATTTCCCAGAATGCACTGCAGCTGGGAAGCATGTGAGGTTTTTTTTCTCATAAATTTGTGACTTCTTAATCTTGGAACCTCTGACTTTTTAATCTTGGAATTTCTGAGTTTTTTCTCATAAATTTCCGACTTGAATCTCAGAAATTCTGATTTTTTTTCTTGGAATATTATTCCCTGCCTCAGCTCCATATTGTGTTTTTTTTCTAACCTGCAATGGTCTTAATACACCATCATAGTATATACTCTCCAAAAAAAAAAGCCACTGATTTATGTGAAATTATAACGTCTTACCCGTCCACCTGACCCTGCTGCATCATCATACGGTGGGATTCCTCTCTCATGATGCGGCCGTGGAACCACAGTTGTGTTCGGTGGATCACTGCAGACATCATAACCCATATTTTAGACTGCTTTTTATAACTTAGCTCTAGGTTTTAAATGGTATATTAAAGTAATATGAAATATGCTGTTCCAGCATTGTTGCACATGTTAAACTGATCAGCATACCTACCTGAATTTAAAGAGGATGGATGCGGAGAACTAGGGTGGCCCGATACATTCATTCGCTGACTTCGTTTCTACACAGAAGAACATTAATGTACATCATATGCGCAATGGACCTCACTGAGGAGTCTTTTAGTAAAGTCATTTGTAAATGTTTTTTAGGCCAAAACAAACCACAAATTATTGTCAGATTTGCAAATGTTTCAGTAATGCAGATCTGCTTCATACTCAATCCAATCATTTGTAAAATACTTAACACATTCACAGCACAGCTGATTTACATTTATTGAAGCCTCCTTAAAATGCAAAGTTCCCAACTTCTGCCAGTAACTTCTGCCAGCTGTACGATTTGAAGCCAAACAAACAAGAAGATTCACAATGTTCTTCTTATATGTAAAATCACCAGCCCTGCCAACCTTTACACAATTTGTTTAGAAATTCCACAATTTAACATCGGAGTATGCTGCTCTGTCTTTTTCTCCACAATAAAAACTCTTTAATATTAACTGAGACTGCCTTTCGTCCAAAAATGGTCAAAAAATCACTTTTGTTTTTCGGGTAAAAGAGAAATGCAACGGATGCATATTTTAACCTTAAAACTGTATTTTCATGAATACCATTTTTTTTGTGTGTAAATGCTCCTGCAAACAATTTACGAACAAATTTGTTCAAATGCATCTTGATAAATGAGGCCCAGTAAATGTGTGTGTGTACGTGTACAACTTACTCTCCAAGTGTGTCCCTCCTCCATGGCTGCACTCATTGCTTCCACAGGGTTGTCAATCACACGGCCTGTCGTCCCTGAGAAATCCATGGCAACTAGAGAATTCTCTGACACACTCCTCTACAGAGAAATTGTATCAACACACAGATTGCTTCATATACATGTCAGGTAGCTGTGAAAACATCCTTGTATGGTTATTAATTGTTGATTAAATAAATAACTTCACACCATATTGTAGTGGCCAAATTTGGCCAGGTATTAAGGTATGAAAATATTAAGCATATGTTATAAGTTATAAGTTATAAAAGTATTAAGCATACTGTATGTACACTGTCATAAAAAAAGAAGCTGAACGCTCACCACAGGTGTTGTGAAGTTCGAGACTGGTGGCTGTCTTTGGTGAGGGATTTTGTAGTTCTGGTAGAGCAGAATTCCATACTGCACACGAGTTTAAAAATGATTATTATTATTATTATTATTAGTAGTAGTAGTAGTAGTAGTAGTACTAGTAGTGGTAAGTAGAAGTACTAGTAGAAGTACTACTCATAGTAGTGGTAGTAGAAGAAGAAGTAGTAGAAGTAGAAGTAGAAGTAGTAGAAGTAGAAGTACTACTAGTAGTGGTGGTAGTAGAAACAAGTAGAAGTAGAAGTCCTAGTAGAAGTAGAAGGAGTAGTAGAAGTACTAGTAGTAGAAGTAGAAGTACTAGTAGTAGTAGTAGTGGTGGTGGTAGTAGAAGTAGTAGTAGACGTGGTAGTGGTTAGTAGTAGTGGTAGTGATGGTGGTACAAGTAGTAGTATATAACAACAATAAATTACTCCATATTCTTAACTAAAGCTGCACAATATACTGTATATTTGTTCATGGCCTTTAAAATATTAGGTGTCCTGTCTAATTACAGGTTCCAAATAAGCTTGCTGTAGGTGTTTTGATAAATCATGGCATTGGTATGACCCAAAAAATATTAATGATGGTCAAATTCATGCGGCTTGATATTCAACCATGATACATCAAAAGGGTCACTAGTTTGCAAAACATATTGCAACTGCAATGTATAGCAATATAATCAGTGTGTGTGTGTGTGTGTGTGTGTGTATGTGTGTGTGTGTGTGTGTGTGTGTGTGTGTGTGTTTGTGTGTGTACCTTAAACACTCTGAAGCCAGTCATCCAGCATGTTCTACTCTGCTCATCCTCAGCACAGAGCATCTTCAGATCCTTCAACTCTGTTGTGCCCTTAGTAGGCTGTTATTAAACCACAAGGTAATAACACATGAGTTATCCAGTTAAACTCCTCCCCAACACAGGCTCGACAATATGTTTATGGAAATACTATCAAGAGCAAACCATTTTAGGTGTGCATGAGGTAGCCAAAAAATACCAAGTGAGAGTTTTTTTATTGATACTTACAGTATTAAAATAAAATCTAAAGTTTATACCATAATCTATGTTTTGTTTGTGCTTTTCTGTTACCTTAATGCAGAACTGGTAGTCTGTGGGAGCGTTGTGCACTTTCTTGCCTGTCGTCATGGTGAACATGCTGTTCTCTTCCAGATCTGAGAGCAACTGCAGATGCCTGGGCTCCTGAACATGCCACATGCAAAAGTTTCAGAACACAACCAACACATATTAATACGCACAACTGTAAGTTCAAATGATTAACGCTGCCCTGTCATAAATCAAAATAATTATAATATATAATATAAAATTACTATTATATTACCAGACCTGCCAACATTTACACATTTTGTGTAGGAGCTCCAAATTTAGCATCTGGGTACGCTGCTATGAGTTAAAAATAAAAGAGCAGGCTTGGAGATGAGCCATATTAATCTGGAATATTAACCGATATACCCGAGACTGCCTGGAAGCCCCACCCCTTTCCTACATCCTCTCAGAGTTCTCAGTACTCGTGGGGCTGCCAGACTACGCAATATTTTTGTCTTTCATTATGGTCAATGTGTCAGATTAGGCAAATCATAGTGCCATAAATTCTTGCCGTGTCTTGGTTGGTAGACTAGCAACACGACAAGTTTGATCCCGATCAATCATTGTTCACGTTCTCCTACACGTGTCATTAAGAAGGAGTAAGCATGTAACGATTCACCCAATTCATGACTGAATTCGATTCACAATATTGGGTTCATGAATCAATTTTCTCATGATATTTCTTTTGAACAAAAATTAAACGAAGAAAATTTTATTACCAAAAAAAGCAATATTTATTTTCCTATTCTATATCAACTTAAATATATTTTAATAAAAAAACCCTTTTGTTTTATTTTCTTAATAACCAACAATAATTATTTACCCAGAGGTTGGAGTAAAATATAATAGCCTATTAACTAAAATATTCCTTCTATTAAAAATGAAAATGTTAATAACAAATAGGTCTTTTCTTAATAAATTTGTATGAACATTTGTACTACCTCCATTCGCTTCTCTTTTCTTTATCTTTCAGCAGTCTGTAAAAAGAGAGCTCTGCTTTCTTGTTAAATCTATTTGTACAATCACACAACAGCTCTTTCCCAAATTAGATCTGTTTTTTGTGTGTTTTCGTGGCATTAAAGCTGTGTTACTTCCACCTAGAGTGAAGTCACATGCATTCCTACTATTGTACATTATTCCGCCCTCTGTTGTCTAAACAACGCAATTACAGCTAGGGAAAACTAAGAGATTATGCAGCTTGATAACGATTGCGGTTCATTTTTTATTTTATCAATTCAAATCATCATAAATTTCAGCTTTTGATTTTCAGCTGAAAGAGAATAATTCCTGAAAATTCTGCACTAAAATCTAACACACACACAAAAAAAAAAGTTCAAACACTTTGAGCAGCAGATTAACTCTCACCCTCCCCTACTCTCCTTAAACCTGTCTTTTAAGTTGCATTAAATGTTTTTGAATAGATTCAAAACCTGCTAATATTGAATGTGTAATTATTGGAATTACATTCTCTAGTCTAACTGAGATGAGGCATCGAATTTTACAGTATCGTACTAATCGTGTGCATAGCTACATAGCTGTAACTGCATATACAGACCATAAACCAAATGTCACTTCCATTTATCTGACCCATATCCGATCCTTTCACTGATGTCCAAGCATGTGGAATCACTTCCAGATTGGACCACATTCAGCAAACAATGCACTTCATGTACATTAGGCCTTAACCACAAAACCCAATTTGGAAATTACTGCCTCTTTTCTAAATGCACATAAAGGAACACAAAAGCTTGGCTTGCCTTGGATATTCCTTTAGTGGAGTAGTAAAGGCCAGAGCGGCGCAGGAACATGTAAAGCTTCTTCCAGGACTTGCGGCCTGTCTCCTTCATGTAAAGAAAGCCCTGGATCTCAGGGCAGCGGCTGGAATTCAAGAAATTCTGCATGGGGGAGGAGAGCAGGAAACCATCTAGAGACTAGTTATTTAGCTTTTCTCCACACAGAAAACTCCCTCTCCTCATGTCTTACATACAAACTGCTATGCATCCTGTCTCACATATATGTGAAAGCACACACAGCGAGAGTCATGACACAACATTTGCCTAAAGTATACACGTGAGTGTGGTGGGAGCTGAACTAAATTCACTGTTTCACAAATGTATGGTTTTCTCAGCCAAGTCATATTTCACTAATCATCATTCTCACCTCACTGTACTGCAGTGCACATGATGTGTGTGTGAGTGTGTGAGTATGTCTGGGCTCACCTGCAGAAGCTGAGATGGTGGGATTGTGCCATTGGACTCTTGACACCATGCCACCATTTGTTCTGGGAAGAAATTCTGGAAGAGTGAGAGAGAAAGAGAGCTTGTTTTGTAGACAAATATTAACACAATGCTAGAACGCTATGCATTTTATCCTTAAAAAAAGCAAACAGAAATTATTTTACTGTTTTATCATGATCGGCACTGTGGTACTGTTTAAAACTAACCATAGCTCATCCATAGAATCTCAGCTTTAACCCCCTGAAATATTTTATGACAGTGAGTGGTTAACATAACACACACAGTACAGATCATTGTGTATGTGTCAATTCCTCTATATACAACTATAATTCCTCTATATTTAACTGCCCCAGACTGTGAACGAACATGCCCTTTAGTTTGTTTAATCACATTTTACTGGCTATGAGCTGCTATGGTCAGAAACAGGATTTAAATTTTTTTTAAATGCACTTTTTGAATTTCTGTTTGAAAGCTAGTACCCAGCTAGCTAGACTGTGAGCGCAGGGATATCGATGAGACAGACAATAAAGTACTAGTGGTTTATTAGAGGAGAAAAAGAAGGTTAGAGCTGGTTTTATAAGATCTGTTTGGTAATGGTATTTTAAGTTTTTGTTGCAACATGAATACAAGCAAGCATATACAGTACAGGATCTGAGGAGAGGGAGGATGTCAGAATAGACCAAACTACATACCATTTAATGAACACAACTTGGCAGAGAGTGCTCTTATAGGAAAATAAACTACAAGAAGTTATTGTGATGCTGCCTGATGCAAAGCAGAGGGAACCTACTACCCTGAACTGGATTATTGTCCAAGTTTAATTCCTTTAATGATTATAATTTTTACTTTACTATTGAACAACACATCATACTTTATACTTTTTAACCATTTATAATAGGTATGTAACAATTCACTCAATTCATGATTCGATTCACGATATTTGGTTCACGATTTGATTTTCCCACAATATTTTTGAAAAATATTAAATGAAGAAAATTTTATTAGTAAAAAAATACAACCTTTATTTTCCTATTCTTTATCAACTTAAATATTCCTTTTTTTATTTTCTTAATAACCAACAATAATTACTTACCCACATTTGTAAAGGTTGGAGTAA
>JAOTRR010000013.1:12600663-12611322 GCA_028570945.1 Gogo arcuatus | reverse complement strand
ACTGTGCGAGAGTACATGTGACGAAAATAAAGGCTTCGGCCTTGGTTCTTCTTCAAACCGTTGTGAATGTCAATTCTCAAGTCTAGCTGCACTCTGTGTTTCTACTGGACCGAGGTCTGGGCTTTGACTCAGGGGTTTTACTTACGTACACAAGGCTATGTAGTGCTGTACAGAACTCAGACACCTTCTCTTAAAAAAAAAAGAAACAGAAACAGATGAACCAGTCTTCTCTGAATTCTAGATTGATCATTCAGTTTTTGGCTGCCTTTATATTGTAAATGAGACGCAAGATATGTGGTTTTGAAAACACATGGCAGAAGCACAATTGTGAGAGGTGAGTGAGAGCGCGAGTGTGCAAAACCACTTGTCAGTTTATAGTGTTATGAACAGATACCTGGCTTTCTATGTTAGCCACTGTTGCTCTATTCTTATTTTTATATAATTACCTCATCTACCTGTCCTTTAAAATGCTTTACAGGAATAAACTGGGGAAGTCATATTAAACTGAAGGGAAAATGTACTAAAGCACCGGTTCTCAATCCCGCTCCTGGGGCCCCCCTGCTCTGCATGTTTTCCATCTTTCCTTACTCTACCTACCTGACTGAACTCATCAGTGGCACTTTTGATTAGCTGAGCACACCTGATTTTATCAAGAGCATGTTAATCACACTGTCTTCAATCAGGTGTGTTTGGTTTGGAGCAAGGATAGACAGAAGATATGCAGGACAGCGGGGCTCCAGGAGGAAGATTGAGAAACACTGTACTAAAGAATAAGTGGTGTGTGTGTGTGTGTTTCTCAGGAACGGAAGCGAATCGCTCCATCTCAGGTGCTAAACCCTACAGGGCCCCTGGATGCTCAAACTCCAACTCTGCAGGCTCATAATCTGCTGTGGTTTCAGAGAACGCAGCTGCCTCGGCTGTCAAAACCCATGCCCTGCTGGCTCCATGGCTTTGCCACACGCAGGTTCTCTCTCACTTCTCTCTCTAAAACAAACACACACGCTCTTTCAAAGTATGAATGTCACAGCTACTACAGGTGCAGGCATCCAACCACATTTAGCACCTTGTTATGTAAGATGTCCTATTTTAAACTACTGCATAGATGCTCTTTTTTTCTTTGTCTTTCTCAGGGAAGCAGAGCAGCTACTGCAGGATAAGCAGCAGGGCTGTTTCCTGTTGAGACTCAGTGAGTCAAAGGTTGGCTTTGTGCTCTCTTATAGGTAGGCACCCATATGAAAGCATGCCCTTTGCAGCTATCTATGTGCACACAATTACGCGCATTCAAATGTTATTCAATTCCAGAGGTGCAGATAAGTGCCGTCACTTCATCATAGAGGAAGAATGTGATGCATCTGGGATGAAAAGTCAATACATCATAGCTGGCGAGAACAGCAGGCATTGCAGTCTTGAGGAACTGATAAACTACTATACCCACAATCCAGTGGGGCCTTTTAATGAAACACTCACTGTGCCTTGCATGCAGGTACAATTCTGTCCACACATGCTAATACACAGACATCCTCTCTATTCTCTACTTACATTTATTTAACCTTTATACCTCACACCGAAGTTATCAAATTTTCTTTCTTCTTTTTGCCTGAAAGTGGATTATTATGAATGATGTTACTATCTTTATTAAGCTACATCAGGCACATAATCACTAATGTATATGAAAAATCATTCTTTTTTTGGAATTATTAAAAAAACAATCACAGTGATCTGAGAATAACTAGATAAAATATAGCCGCAAGCAGCGGGGTCCAAGCACCCTTCACAAATAGCGCAACAGGTGCCAGGTCTTGCCAAGTAACATAGAACAAAGAGACCAGATGTTATGTCAGTGCTGAAAGCGGTGCCATACTATGTCTCTGGACTACACTACCCATCAGTCCCTGCTCATCACGGGAGCCGGTCACAAGCCCTACTGACCACCTATACCTGTGTCTTATTGTGTCTTGTTAGTCACACTATTGAAGTTCTGGGTTTTGTGCACTTCTTTGTCAAGCCTCTGTTGTGTTCATGCCTTGTAGCGTTTTGTTTTGCTCATGTTCATGGTCATGCTTATGCTTCTTGTTCTCATGTAATCATCTTGCTAATTGACTTTGCTTATTAAAAAGAGATTCTGCATTTACATCTGCTTCTACCTACCTTTCCTGACACCAGTCTTATCCTGAACGGGCCAGCGTGGTTTTCAGGTTTTCATTCCACCCAGACAGAAGCCACACCTGATAGCCTGTTTAAAGCCAAGATCAACTAAGTAAACAGGTGGAATCAGATGTGGCTCTTGCTTGATTGTAATGAAAACCTGAAAACCACACTGGCCCTTCGCAGATAAGACACCGCTGCCACGAATGAACATACTTTTCAAGTTTTATGACGGTAGCACAATGCTAATTTTTTGCTTGTTGTAGTACCAATTTTGACCACTAGGTGCAATAAGAACTCTATGGATGTTAAGTGGGGCAGTGCTCACACTGCCCCACAATAGTGCAAAATTTAGAAAGGTGAGCAAATCAGTAGGCTTGTGTGTGTCAAATAGCAACATTGATAAAATTGTTGGTTACTCAGAAGAGGTCATTTAAAATGTGTGGAATTGTAAATGAGTACTTTAGGAAGATTAACAAATGTAGAACAACGGATATAAATTTTATTCACATTTGGTCTTACAGCTTTAGCTGAGAAAGCAGAAAAAATAGTTTTTGGGCACCTCCTATATCGCCATAGTAAGGGTTCAAGAATTATACGTGAGACCGTTAAAAAAGGTTAAAAATAGAAAAAGGTTCTCTGCCCACTTGCGTTAGTGGAGAAGCCACCACTGTCCAAATGTAACCTTTTCCTAAAGAATGTATTTAAAAAACTTGCTTGGGTCATGTAACTGATCTGAAGAGAGTGAGCAATTACAAATACAGATGTGCCAATATCTAAAGTTTAATGGTCACATTTATAATTCTTGACCCCTTACTATGGCGATATAGGAGGTGCCCAAAAATTACGCTCTTCTGCTTTCTCAGCTAAATCTGTCAGACCAAATGTGAATAAAATTCACCTGGTGAAAAAGTCCAGTCAAGTCCAGTCAATTCAGTCAAAAAATAGCCTTCAGGCAGATCTGTTTAGCTACCTGTGAGAGGGATCCTTTCTGATGCTGCAGGCGTTCATTATACACCATTTGGTGTAGATGTCCACAGTGACAGGAAAATGTGACCCAGTAATGGACTGACCAGTCTTCACCACCTGATGCAGTGCTTTCTGTCTGAGATGGAGAAATTTCCTTACCAGACAGTGATCCTACAGGTCAGGATGCTCTCTAAGACCCACCTGTAGAAGCAGTCAAGGATGGGTATGTGCATGCCAGTCCTCTTCAGTTTTTTTAGTAAGTAGAGGTTTTGATGTGCCTTCTTCACTAATGACAAGGTGTTGAGGGACCATGAAAAGACCATTGCTGTCTGTTTCTACTGCCACACCACCATTGTGTAGAGGGGTGTGAGATACTTGAGTCCTTCTGAAGTCTGAAGAGTGAGGATGTTGTCTTTGCACGAAACCTCAAGCTCTCTCACTTCCTGTCTGTAAGTTATCTCATTGTTGCTGGTGATGAGCCTCTCAACAGTGTTGTCATCAGCAAACTTAATGATGTGGTTTGGTGACATGGTCTTGAGTGAGCAGAGTGTACAGAGGACACAGTACCTAGGGGTTTCTGGTGTTCAGCCAGTTCACCGAAAGAGAAAGGACACCGGATGTGAAAGACACATTTGCTTCTGTTAGCAGTTACTTTCTACTTTATCTAAGTGAACTTTAACCTGTGAATTAACAAACAAAGAAGACAGGGCTGTGGTCTCTTTGCTCAGTAAAAAAAAAAAATGAAGGAGCTGCTTATTAAGTAGCAATCAGACTGGACTATTACTTTGCTGTATTCTTACTGTTTGGTGTACATCTGCAAAAGAATTTTCCCTCACAGCAAGAAGGTTCTGGGTTCAAACCTTGTGTCCAACTGGGGCCTTTCTGTGTGGAGTTTACATGTTCTCCCCGTGCCTGTGTGGGTTTCCTCCCACAGTCTAAAGACATGCAGATTAGGTCAACTGGCTACTCTAAATTGTCCATAAGTGTGAATGTGACTGTGAATGATTGTTCGTCTCTGTGTTAGCCCTGCGATAGATTGGCAACCTGGCAGGATGTACCCTGCCTCTCGCACAAAGCCAGCTAGGATTGGCTCCAGCTTCCCCCATGACCCTGCAGGATAAGTGGTATAGATAATGGTTGGAGCTGCAGGGTCCAGGATTCAATCCAGACTTGGGTTATCGTCAGTGTGGAGTTTCTCATGTTATTCCAGTGTCCATGTAGGTTTCCTCGGGGTTCTCTGGTTACCTCCAATTTCCCAAAACATGCCAGTACATGGATTGGCTGTGGTATGAATGTGTGCGCGTATGGTGTGCCACAATGGACTGGCATCAAATCCAGGGTGTATTGCCACATCACACCCAGTGTTCTCGCCATAGTCTCTGTTTCCACCGCAACCCTGACAATAAGCATTTACTAAGAATGAGCGTCCACAGATATATGCTAGAGTCTTTGTGGTCAAATTGTTTTTTTTTTTCTCTGCCTGCAACAATTTCCTTGCAAAGTTGGCACTTCTACAAATGTCACATCTACAGTGCACTTGAATTGATGAAGATGATGCTACTGAGGTTTTGCCCAGCTAGTAATCTTTTGCAATAGAGTGAAACATGCATACTGTATAGTGCCCTGTCTATTTATAATATTTGTACAATTAGCATTTGTCCTTTACATACAGCTCGTGTGTCATTGTTTGACTAGGTATTTCATCCCAAAGCTACTGATACTGTATGTCTATAATAATAATAATAATAATAATAATAATAATAATAATATGATGCAAAGTAAAATGTACTCAGCTTAACTTCCTTTACTACCTCTTCTAGCCTAATGGCATCTGTCAGGATAAAGCAAAGCTCGAAGTGAGAAACAACACAGAAAGAGAGGAAGAAAGAGTAGCCACTCCACCAATTAGCAAAGAATACCCTCCCACAGGCTCCATGGGACACGATGTCCATGCTGCCCCGGAGTCAGCACAATACGCTGTGGTCAAGAAAGCTCTGAGGAACACTCAATCTCTATCCGAGTGCATAACTGTTTCTGACATGCTGCCGCTTGTTCAAGAAAATACAGATAGAGGGACAAAAACTGAGGTATCACTTTACAACACACAAATAATGTATTAATTAATAATAATAATAATAATAATAATTATTATTATTATTAAGAGCAAACATTCTGATGCGAATGCCAAAAACAAAACCTTATATTTGTTTTATCTTTGAAAGAACCATTTATATGAGCTGCTACTGATTACACAGAATTATTACAAAATTTAAGATTATAGTAAGGTCATACAAATTCCTTCTACTTGCTGGGTTGGACAGTCAGAATGCAAAACCTATTTCTTCCTTCCAGAACGACACACCAGAGCCCGTGTTCGGCAACGCAGACATGTGTGTAGGAGGAGACGTGGCCCACCCCGTGGATGTCCCCTACGCACGTGTCAACAAACCCCAGCGGCCAGCACAACCTTCCTCCATTGACGATACCGATGCCAGTGTATGGGGTGCATCAGCAGCCACTGATTCTCAGTCTTTCCCTAATGTTGCAGCCGCAGCAGAACAGAAATACTGGGAACTGGAGCCTGTGCATACTTATGAAGAGGCTCTACACGTACGTGCTCGTGATGGTCAGATTGATTTCTATGCAGTTGGGAGGCACGGAGAAAATGCAAGGGATGCAGGTGAGGAGGAAAATTACAAGTTATAATGATAATAGTGGCTTTTACGATGGGCTGGCCTGTCCATTTGATCATTTATAGGATTAAACCAAAGAATTCCTAAAAAATTCTGCTCAATTTCAAATTATTTGGTAGTCCAGTCATGACTGTGTGACCTAAAACACCACACATCAGCCCTTCTAAGTGAGGTAGCTAGTTTAGAATCTAGCTAAGCATGTTCAAGGTAGTTAAGTACCATTAACCAGTGGAGCTGTTGCTACATGTGGGTGATGGTAACTTGTGCAAGTGCATTAAAGTTTAAATATTTTATATGTACTGTAGTTATAGGATCAAAGCCTGATGTATAAATAAGGAAAATCACTCAATATGAGTGTTGCTTTAGGAAAATAATCAATCAATCAATCAATCACAGTGATCAGCCCAAAGTCTTGTAACAGCACCACAAGTTTACCAGTGACTGAATTTTTTTGTTGTGGAAAATAAATATCCTGAAGACAAGTTAGTTCCTTTACATCACCTAGTTTATATCGGCTATAGTCATTCTGAGTCCTTCATCCTGGACAATTTCCCATGATATTCATTATAAGCTCCTGACACTGGAGACTCCATCCATAAACTGTTTTACAGAAAGCTTTGCCATGGAAATGATTACACATTTTCTTCTGCTGTTTATTATTAGCCTTAGGTTGTATGAAGTGTCCACCTATAGTACAAGTCCCTGTGAAAGAATGAACAAGCTGTTACTATAGAAACAATAACATTAGGAGGACTGTATTAATATAAACCTGAAACGTAATCAACACCTTCAGTGCTGTGGTATAACTGGAGATAAGATGTGCGAGTTCTCATCATAAAGGGTTCTTTAACTACTGTTTATTACTAAAGACTTGGTGTAATTAACCTGAAGTTATAATTGCGTGCGCAGGTGAACTGGTTATAATCCTTAATCAAAATTCAAGATTGTGTCAACTCATGTGAGTACTAGATGACTTCATTTCTGGAAGCTTATCTGTTTGTGATGTGTCCAGCAGATTTTCCTGCCAATCATGTCTACTCAGAGGTCAACATTAAAGGGACGAGCAGAGATGACCACATACCGGCTTCTCCGCCACTCCGGGCTGGCACAACATTTACCTCTACCCCGTCCTTCACAAGACCTGTTCCTAGACTACCACCAAGATCTGCCCTTAGATCTGCCCATGCTCCAGTACGATCCGAGAGCAGTACTCAGGTATGACTCCCCCTCCCCCCTATCATCTCCTACTAACAAAAATATTCAGACTACACCCACTGGATTAACCCAAGTCCTGAAAACAGACCAACAACATTACTGAACTATTTTTCCACAGAATATTAGTGTTTCAGCAATGAGGAATCCACCCCACCAATCCACGCAGCCGCTGGCAGGAAACTCCGAGTTCTCCATATATGAGCAAATTCCAGAAAGACCGAACAAATCCAGACCTCCACTGCCGCCAGCTCCGAACTCCAAACGCTGACTCCAGGTCATCTCCAACTGACGTCTAACCCTTTCTACTAGCAAATACACCCGTTTTACACTGAATAAGACAGAGCTACTCACAGAAAGCGATAAATACGGACACCAAAAGCATACAGGAATCATTCCATGTGATGCATATGGTGCTGTACATTGCAATGCTTAACCTTATCCTGCACAGGTGCCACTTCAGCGCTGATTTTTTTGTTTCAATAGTTGACAAAGGATGGATGGATGGTATGTTTGGCTGCAAAAATATTCAGTATGAACTTTAATCTCATGGATTGACAGCATGCTGAGTCTTATTCACCACTGTCTTTGAAACAGAACTGTATATAAAGAGGATTCATACTGTATCTACTATACAATGGAATAAATCAGTTGGAATATTAAATTTATATATGTATAGATGAATTAAAAAAAACATCTTAAATAAAAAAAAAAAAAAGTTGTTTAGGGGTATCAACAACTAGTTTGTTCCCTTTTTTTTTTTACTTTGACTAATGTTTGAGTCTGTAGTTAACTACCGAGCTATAACAAAATGAGCTCATGATCCTATCAGACAGTCCTACCTTTGGTCATTTCAACACAGCAATCAATAAAATCAGGAATCACGGGGTGATTGTAGGACAGTGGAACTCATCTTCACAGTATTTCAATCTCACATATTGGCTACACCAATTAGTAACAATTTACCTTAAAGTGAAGCTGTTCTGCAATTAAGAAGTCACAAAGAAAAAAAAAAAAAAATCATGTATTTTTTTGTAAAAACCCACTTTTATTTATTTTCACTGTAGATCTCGGAGCAGCCATAAAGACAGTAATGACCCAGTTTGTCTTTAAACACTTAATTATGAAGAAGGAAAGATGACTTCAGTCATGCTTCCACACTTAAAAAAAAAAAAAAAAAAAAATACAGCCATCCCATTTACCCAGTCCAAACTTGCATCCTTGGTCATGTTACCCCCAATATGGGTAATAAAATTATTGAAAACCTTTCAAACACACATTCCTATCCCATCCCTGACCCCTTTTTAATGTCTTAACCCTAAACTTCTCCATTAGTTCTTCTTGGTCTTGGGAGAGTCGTATTTCCTCTTGCTGGAGTACCAGAGGAGCAGTGGGATGCCAATGGAGGGCAGAGTCATCACACCAAAAGCAGCCCAGTCCAGCTACACACACACACACACACACACACACACCTTAATCTCATTTTGGAATCTAATCTTTTGCAGTGAACTACTAAAATGCTATCATCAAGAGCATCAACACTGGGACTTTAAAATTTACATGCAAAAAGCTTTGAATTGTTACTCCCTGTTGTATTTGCCTGTATCCAAATTTACTGCTTAAACTGACAAATCTTATTGCTTAGAAGTCAAATATGTGGACTGAATGTTTGTTGGAATTGGTCTCGAGCATGAGGACCATCTAAGACACTGAAGAAACCTCTTCTGAGGACTGAGACAATTAAACACTTACATAATGTGGAGAAAAGCGTCTGTCAAACTCCCTCTGGGCCAGAATGCCTCCCTGACCAGGAGCGCTGGTGTAGCCAACCTAACAAGAGATTAGACCCAAGAGTTTGCACCTAATGATTGTATAAATCATGTTTATACAGTATAATGCTCCTTTGTACACATTTTATAATCAAACACCATACAAATCAGGAGTACATTTACATGTTATGAACAAATCAAAATGAAAGCAGTTACTGGGTTTGTCAAATTTTTCAGTAGGTGAAGGTTACTAGTTTTACACACTTTCATGATGTTCTGCTAAAAATATTCTGTGGTAAACCCCAACCGGTTAGAGCATATCCTGTTTTCAGAGTCATGATCAAATGTTTTCCAGCTAAAATGCACAGCAATCAAAAAAAGAAAAAAAAAAAAAGAAAAAAAAAAAAAAACCACACAAACAGTTGCTAGAAGAAAGTACTCACCACAACCTGCCCTCCTTCTTGTGCCAAGTAGCTGACAGTGGCTGAGGTGAAGTTGAAGTAGCCGGCTTTCAGTGGGCGCAGAACTACTGTATGAGACACATTACTGGCACTGAGAGAGAGAACGAGTCAGGAAACATGACCAATCAATCAGTGAACTAAACAGATTATGGTGTTAGAAAAGAAAAATTCCTCAAGTGCTATATTACTAATAATTAAAAAAAACGCTCAGCACAACTAATTACTTTTTTAATGAACTCTGCCATGGCAACATGATAGGTATGAGACAGAAAAATGTCATCTTGAATATCACGATAAATACAGACAAGATGAATTTGCTGCTCGTATCATGTATTGCGATATTTCCATTTAATATCCATAATGAGCTCTACCTGCACGAAGCTTGCAGGTGTGAACCTCACTTCCTTGAAGCATGTTTATGTAATAGACCAAAAGTTAAGCTAATCAGAAGGAAGCGTTATGGCACACGTGTCAGCCTATAGTACACTACTGCCCAATGTTTTCACACTATCCATCCAGAACTCATAGCAGAACTGCAGCGTAGCCTTCGGAAGGTAGTTACTGTAAACTACTGTATATACTGTACATGCAATCTGGTTTCTATCTCAGACCTGCAGTCTGAAGTACATGTTGAAATCAATGCCTGTGTGCTGTGCTTGATGCAAATCACACTCACATCTAAAACAATTCAGAGGCACATCATAACCACAAATTAATTTTGGAGGGATGAGGAAATGTAAAAAAACAATTGTTTCTCTTCTGTACAATTAATGTGATGTGTGACGCGCTCATGCATTTCAGCTGGACATCAAACAGCAGGAGCAGTGACGATACGAACTGATTTAAAATCATTTAAAGCACAATCTACCAAAACAACCTTTCCATATTAATAACACTGCCACAAAATACTTTTATAACACTGAAAAAGATTGAAATAATAATAGAGGAAAAAAATTAACCTTCTATTATAAATCCTGATCTATGTTTTACAAGACAAAGCATTGATACTGCAGTGGTTCCATTTGTCATTACAAAATAAACAAGTTAAAACTTAATACTGTGTCAATATAGTCTTGTGAAGCCTGTATTGGGATGCATCTCGTTTCATACCATGGCTTCAGTGTATCACCTCACGCCTACAACAAGAGAACAACTACAGACGATTACCCTTGCGATTAAACTGGTGAAAAGGATACGGGGCGATGCGATCCCACTTCACATTAAGCATACCAGAGACGATACCAAAATCCTCAGGAGGGAATGAGTCGTCAGAGAGCTCCACTTCCAGTGCAGCACTAGAAACAAATCACAAGCAATATGGAATATAATGTACAGCTCTGGAAAAAATTAAGAGCCCACTGCAAAATTATCAGTTTCTCTGGTTTTACTATTTATAGGTGTGTGTTTGAG
>JAOTRR010000013.1:12545516-12557500 GCA_028570945.1 Gogo arcuatus | reverse complement strand
ATATATACACATACACACACACGAATCTGTAGTCACGTGTATGAATTAGGTAACATGACATATTTTGAAGCATTGGATGTGTACTAATTTGCTAAGATATTCATTGGCAAAGCCAGTACCTCAATTTCAAACAGCTTGCATATTATGTTTCTCTTGTTGTTGCTTGCTCTCCCTGTTCATAGCTATTTCTTTTGTTTCCATTAAAACAAGTTTGTTTAAGAATACTGCAAATGTTCTCAATTGTTTTTTTTTTGGTTTTTTTTTTCTGCTTCTCCATCTAATCGTTTTAGAATTAATTAATTGTCCAAACCTTGGTTTTTCTTATGCATTTACCAACCAACTCATCAGGCAAAATACATTTTCCAGTGGTGCTGTAATCTAGGATTAGTACACACTGCTATTTTTCTTTCCTGTTGATTTAACACAGCCACACAGTGCTTAGTTTAGTTTAAGTATTTTTATTAAAGACTTTTTAACGGCTCAATGTAAGACTCAATGATTTTCAATAAAAGGCTCATGAAATGTATTCACCATAAATGAACCAATTAGCTTCCATTCATGTATCTTTAAACACACGGTTGCTTTTTTTTTTTTACTGATACAGTATTTCAACCATACAATGCATTAAAAAAAAAAAAAAAAAGCTGTCAAATACAAGGTAGCATTTTTCTCATATGATTTCCAGTGCAGGTCTACACATCACTGTAGAGCATAACAGTTCTGGCATAAAAGATGACGAGCTGTATCACTTCATGACTTAGATTCCCATAAATACCAACAATAAAGGTTACCGCATTATGAGAAGGCACAAGTTCAAGTTGTTGAAATTGACCTTATGAAAATAAGGCACAGGAGCAGCAAGGGGAAACCCTTTCTTGTATCTATAACTGTACTGTCTCTGATGAGTAAAAAATAAAATAAAATAGCCTTGTGCAATGATATTACATGACTTTCTTGGTGTGTGGAGCACCTGTGTAACATCCTTCTTTCTGCTATTTGTAATACTGCAACAATTCTTTTTATTATTTTTTTTAAAGGCTTGTTTTGTGAAACTGTCCAGGATGCTTGTTCCAACTTGTCATTAAAATTGGCATATGAGTTGAAAGAGTTGTCCTCTTTCAGATAAATTTGTAAAGGTGTGTATTCCCTAATGCATGTAGAAAGTAGTGTTCGTATAAGCATATAAGACTGCCTAACATTTCAGAGCAGTCTGCACATTCAAAGGTCTCATCCTGTATTTCAGTTTCAGCAGGATTCACAGTGGTGGTTGGTTCCTCTAAGAATACAGTCGTTTCAAAAAAGTCAGTCATCTGGGTCGGACTATTTTGACTAGCTTTGTCCTGGAGGTTATCGGTTTCTGTGTCCGTGTGAAGCACTGGAATGTCTTTAGTATTCTGAGACTGAACAGATTCTTGGCTTTCCAAGTCCTGAGGTTTGTGTTTCATCTCGGTTTCAGAATATTCTTGAGAACTCACAGGAATTTTTTGCCCAGAAGGTCCAGTTCTACCGTTTGGAGAAACAGGGTCAGAGCTGGGTTCCTGTGGGAGGAGGTCATCATCTGAATCTAGATTAACGATTTGGATACTTTTTGACATTCTTGAAAGACGAGGTGGCACATAGAGCTTATCTGGGTGGGGGTATTTAAAAAGGCTCTCCTTTGGAATGGCATCAAGGTCAAGACTTGATAGCAAAGACCTGCCAGTAGAAGACCGTGTGCCTCCAAGGCCAACTGAGGTAGATTCACTGCTTTTGGTACAACGCACTTGACTCTTTAAATCTCTGGTGTGACATATCTGATGAGCATAGAGTAGATCCCCAGTTGAGAAGCTGCTCTTACATCTATTGCATTTGTGTAGAAATGTTAAGGGCTCAGATGGGACAGAAGGGAGGAGGCTGGCAGAATTATTATGAGTATTCAAATGTTCCTGTAGGCTTTTGTTATTTGCAAAGGAGAGATTACACTGAAGGCACTGGTGAGAAATAGCACCATTGTGAAGGAGACTGTGCTTAACCAAGTTTGCTAAATTACTAAAGCTCCTGGCACAAACATCGCACTGTAATTTTCTTGATGGTTGATGAAAATTGCACTGGTGAACATGCAAGCCTTCTTCATAGGCAAAGGTTTGGGGGCAAAGGGGACAAGCGTAGGGTCTTTCCTCAGCATGGTTCAGCAGGTGCATTTTATATGAGCTAAAGAAGTGAAATTGGAGGTTGCACTGTGAACAAGCATAGCAATGGCCTTTCCGACGATGAATCCTCTGGTGCAACCAGAGTTTGTTCCACCTTTCAAAGGCATGGCCACAATGTCCACAAACGTATCTAAAAGCAGGGGCATGTGTCTGCATGTGAAGGCACAAAGTCCTATATCGCTTGTACCTCTGACCACAACGTGGGCACTTAAATCTCCAGAGACTTGGTGATATTTCAATACATTCCAGAGACTTGTTCAAGGAGGCACAAGTCATCACAGAAGGTTTGGGTGATGGGGGTAACTGATCGTTGTTAGACAGATGCACAGTTTCAGGCAAATGTGAATCCTTTACAAACTGAGAGGACTCTGGCATAAGGTGTTCTTTCTGTAGATTACTCCGAGTTTGGGAATTCTTGTGAAACTGGCCAGCACTTGACAGAGAACTGCTTTTCGAAGCCTCTGGAGAAGACAGGTCAGTTGCTGAACTATCCTTCAAGTAAGTGCATTTTCTGGGGTCACTATACAAGATTTCAGAAAGTGAGGAACCACAAGCCTCCTCCTCCCCACTTGTTTGACAACATACCCTACAATGAACATTGACTTCAGAATCCTTTTCATAGCTCTGCCCACAAGCAAAGCAAAGATAGGGCAAAGACTTTGTGTGGGTTTGAAGGTGAAGGGTATACTGACACCGCTTCTGATAGAGTTGTTTGCATATTTGGCACTTGAAGAACATTGGTGTATTTACTTGACCATCAACTCCATGAGGGACTAGAAAGCCCTCGATATCACAATTCTCTCCATTTAGACTCTGTTTCCAATTGCATAGTTTGGATATTTGATGCACCCGCAGTGCAGGAAGATAAAAGAATGCACGACCACAGTGAGAACAGGAGAAAGGCATCTCCCCTGTGTGCTTTTGAGAATGCTTTTTCAGAGCCTTGATCTGTTTAAAACTTTTGGCGCAAATAGAGCAGGCATAAGGTTTAACTGGCCAGTGGGTCTTCTCATGGACTACTAGCTGTGAAGATGCCCAAAATTCTTTTCCACAGGTCTTACAGGACATGAGTTTATCCCAGTCATGTTTATAAATTTTCTGCATATATCCCTTGGGACATTCGTTGTTATAAATGTTGCACATTACACTCTTGCTACATGTAGGCCCCCATAATGGAGTATCAGGTTTGCTGTCTTGTTGACATGGTTCATTATTTTGCTTGGAGACCTTTACGTGGGTCATAAAATGAGCTATCAAATCCCTTTTTTCTGAGAATGTTTTTGGGCAGCATGGGCATGGCAAAGACCCAGACTGGACATGGACATTTCTATGGTATTTGAGTTTGGAAAGCTGAGCAAAGTTTTTGCCACAGAGTTCGCACCTGTAAGGTTTTTCACCAGTATGAATACGCTGATGAACAGCATATGCAGAGATATGACGAAAAGATCGACAACAGTACTTACAACTGATATATTTCTTTGCTGTTTTTGTACTCTTAACAGCATCAGCTACTGTATGTGTGTCCTTATTTAGCGTGGTCATGTAGTCCTCATCACAATACTGTGTAAATCTGTCTACTTTCTGAATTAGAGAATGTTTAAGTGAAACTGCATTCGATCCGCATACAGAATCTTTAATGCCAACATTCTTTTCTGATAATTCCCCCGGATGTTTCTCAGATGCCTTCACACTTACACCCATTAAGGGATTTCTTGACCTTTCCTCCTTTACCTTTTTGTAAAATGCACTGGTAATGCAGGAATGGAATTGTGTACTATTAATAGTCGACTGCAGAGACAACTCAAAAGCTGCATCACCATTTAGCTCAGTGCTGTGAGCTCTCTCTTTGTTCCTTTTATTCCACAACGTATTTTTTCTGCTTTCGGTCACATTCGCATCTTTGTTTTGTGACTCAGAAGGCATTTTCAGTAGTGTATTACTAGAATTTGAATGGAGATCCTCTGCACTGCTTTGAGACATGTTGTCGTGTTTCTCACTGTGTATTTCAGTCTTTAACGGGTCTTCAAAACAACCCAATAATCTGTTGGTTTTGCTTGACCCCTTCTGAAAATTATTTAGTTGTGGACCTGAAGACGACTTGAATACCTGGCCAATGTGACTGCTGGACATTTTACTTGACTTCACACACTGATTCTGTCCACAGTAAGGAACTAAAGCTGGATGTTTGACTTTCTGGCTTTTTCTGCAACATCTATGCTCTTTAATTTCTGCATGACTGTTCTGTAAAAAAATTCTCTCATTAGATATAGTGATGTCAGTACAGCATGATTTTCTAATGTTTGTGGGTGGTAATGGCATTTTTCCTGCCTTTGTTTTGATCTTTTTCAAATCTCTAGAAAATTTCCCAGAATGACGTTCTTGCAAACCTTGAGCAGTTATGTTTCCAGATGTTTCCTGAATTGCTGTAAACACTTTGGCCATTTTTAGTAGCTTTCTCTTTTTAAATAAGCACCCAACTCTTTTTTTCATTGTAACAGGAACACTGACACTACTGAGATTAACACAGAAAGACTTACAACCAGGATCGATTTTACATTCATGCTCCGTGAAGTGAATGGAATGGTTTTTGTAGGGTTCTACTTGGGCTGTTTCTTTGTCAAGGAAATCAGTGGGTATTTGTGGACTCTCAATGTTTTCTTCAGACTTTCGGTCTTTATTTGTGTTCTCTAAGCTGAAAACACTGTTCACTCCTGTCTCAGGGTTTGAGCTAACAGTCAAAGACCGTGATTGCCCCTGAGAATTATAATGAGTAGTAGTATCATCACTGACTGCTCCAACATTCATAATATTCCGAGTAATTATTTGGCCATTATCTGTCTCCTTGTCAGTGTTACTCATCATCAGTGAGGTATTGTTTGTATCAGATGAGAGCTTACATGAAGAGTGAACCTGTCTACAGGTACGTGTGTCATCCAACATATGTGCCCCTCCATTTTCTCTTTTTCTCACCACTTTGCAAGAACTTTGAGCAGCAATGGTTAGTACGTCTGGTTCCCTTGGTGTGCAATCAGCATTTGACTTCTTGTTGGTGGATTCCTCTATTTTAGACAGTAGAGTAGAGTCTTCACTCTCTATCCAAGTCCTTGAGATGTCCATTGGCATTTGAAAATACTCCACTGAGTCCAGTGTTGTAGTTGGAGGATTCCCTTTTTGAAGGTTATGTACAAGGTCATCTTGTTTACTGTCAGAGGTAGATGAATATACAGGACTTGGTTCAGCAGAGATACTGTCAAACTTCAAATTATGACCCAGTATGCTTAAATGTCTGTGCAGATTTGCATTATTGTCTATACAGCTCTTAGTTTGGCTATCCATACATTTCCCAGCACTGACATTTTTACAAGACTGTGCATGTTCTT
This sequence comes from Gogo arcuatus, assembly GCA_028570945.1. Lineage (NCBI taxonomy): Eukaryota > Metazoa > Chordata > Actinopteri > Siluriformes > Anchariidae > Gogo > Gogo arcuatus. Next base: position 12,551,931 of record JAOTRR010000013.1, on the reverse strand, counting down.
TGGATGTTCTATGAGAACTATGTTGAAGAGTGGAACTATGGTTCTGAGCTAGGCTCAAAACTGATATACCCTTGTTGTTCCCAGTACTGTTTGATGCAGTTAAAGAAACAGAATGCATGTGTTCGTTTAAATTTGTCGACTTCTCATGCATGTTAGATCTGCCTGGACCTAACTCATCTGACAGACAGAGTCTTTTGGTAGAATATGAAACATCTGTCTTCTCTGTAGTTTTACTCTGCGCTAGAGAGCAAACCTCAGCGGCATCATAAAATCCCACTGATGAGCATCGCTTAAGTGTCCTGCAACTGGTCTCACCGAGTACCTTTTCATTCAGTGATGAGCCATCAGTTAGGGGGTCCATGTGTTGGATAACTGTCTGAAAAAGGAAAAAAGGACAGCAAATTTAAATGAATACAATTAGATGTAGGTATAAACATAACTTTCTTTTCACAGCTTTTTTTTTCAATCAAATCATAACCCACCCTCTGTTGGAAATCTTGATTTGGTGTAAAGGGAGACCTCTTAGTGTCATCTGATAAAATTATAACAGTTGGCTCTTGTGCTTTAGTCACTTCTCTTCTTTCCTTGACATTTGACTCGTTATCTACAAATTCCACTGCTCTTGACTCAGTTGGAGGATCATAAATCAGTGGGGTTTCACACATGTCTGCTACTAGATCCTGCTGCAATTCCATCCCATTACTCATCTCTAAAGCCTCTTTGATCACAGATGTCCAGGTGGAAAGATTATCTCTTTTCAGGACCTGATACGAAAAACAAATTGGACTGTAAATCAAGCCAGTTCTCTTTTATTTAGGTCTCTAGCCACTTTAACAGGAACACCTGTATCCCTGCACATGCATGCAATTATCCAATCAGCCAATCATCTGTTGGTGCTCACATCAAACAACAAGAAAACTACTGTAACTCAACTAACCACTAGTTACAACAGTGGTGAGCAGTAAAGCCTCACATAACACTTCAAACCCTGAGGTGGATGGGTTACAACAGCAACAGACATCAGATTTCACTCCTCTCAGACAAGATCAGGAATCTGAGACTACACTGGGCACCTGTCATTGTTGGAATTATTCCAATCCTCAACTGTCCAGTTTCACCAAGATGCTTTTTTCTGGTCACCATGTTTGTAAAAAGTGGTTATTTGAGTTATTACAGCTTTCCTGTCAGCTTGAACCAGTCTGTCCATTCTCCTCCTGCCCTTCTAATCAAGAAGGCATATCTACCTGCAGCACTGTCGCTCGCTGGATGTTTTTGTTTTTCGCACCATTCTGTGTAAACTCTACAGACTGTTGTGTGTGAAACTCCCAGTAGATCAGCTGTTTCTGAAATACTCAAACCCGCCCATCCGGTACCAACAACCAAGTACCATGCCACTGAGATCACATTTTCCTCATTCTGATGTTTGATGTTGATTAACTGAAGCTCTTGACCTGTATGTGCATGATTTGATGCATTACACTGCCAGCCAAACACGACTAGCTGATTGAATAATTGCATGAATGAGCAGCCATACAGGTGTTCCTAATAAAGTGGCTCATTTACCTGTTGGTGTGCAGCAGCTAACTGTTCATTCACAGAATTGTACATGTTGCTCGTCACTGATTCTGTTCTTTCTATATAATCCTCTGGAACGTCTCTCAAGTTTTCCATAATAGGATGCGGGTAGACTGGAAATTTGGAATACTTTATTAGATCGAGTGTTGTTCTGGATGAAATTTCCTGGCAATCTGGAGAAAAAGCCATTGAGGCATTATGTGGGTATGTTGATGATGATGATGATGATGCAACTTCAGGCAGGATTCCTTGCATCCTTGGAACTGGCCCCTAAAAACAATATTTGTGGTTTTAAAAGAAAAATACAACACCCAAAGCTTGTCATGTTCAGTATTCATAGGATTAGCATAATCCTTCACAGATACCTTGCACTGTAGTGATTGTGGACAAATATTAGGGAAGTCTCCATCCCATCTTTCGTCATAATTCTCCTCAGTGATGACTTTTCCACAGTGAGAGGAAATATTAGCATTATCCAATGCTTGGTATCCCCATGGTGTATTATCTGCTACTCCATGACTATGCTTGCCATTGGCAGTCCATGATGGGAATTTGCCATCCATATTTTTTACCACTCTGGTAGTTATGGATTAACTCTTTTTTTACATCTACATGGGGAAAAAAAAAACAGAATAAAAGCATTAACAAACTATAAGGTGACATAAAAATGATTAGGTTACTCATCCATAATGAAGATAAAATACAGAGAGAACCATTAAGATGAAAATACACATAGATAATACAACAGCTGGACAATAATGCTGTCTAGTCTCCCTGTCGCTCTCCCTCCCTCCTCCCTCTCTCTCATATCAATCAGTAGGAGCAATCATCAATGTCTGTGAGCTCATGAATGCAGAAGAGGGCAAACAGCACTTTCCTTTGAGTGCGTTATATTGCCCTGTGATGCTACATGAGCAGCAGCTTGAAAACATGGCTGGATTCATGTATCTTGGAGAAAGCACATTATTCCCTCAATGTCCCCAGGTTGTGGTGGTCATGTGACGGGGAGAATTATTTAGTGGGTGGAAACTGGTAGGTGAAAATTTGGCCTTTGCGGAAGTCTGCGCTCAACAATGACATACATCTTAAAATCCAGTAGATGGCAGTAAAGCTCATATCACAAGCCACATTCATGGATACCAGTAAACCTCTGTGATACACATGTAGGGACATAATTCTAACGGTTTCGGAAATATATCCAGACATATAAAGTCCTTGCGGTTGCAGATTTGCATATATAAGGACAATAGTCGACTACTGTCCTTGGTGGAGGTCTGCTCTCTCTGAGTGCCCTTCTAGTTTTCAGAAGTTCATCATTCGAAACTTCCAGGAAACGCCCAACAAAACACCTCTGTGCTTTGATTTATTTTTTGGCTCATGGCTCAGTTTTAAAAAAAAATGCAGCCAGCAACCTGAATTACACAGCAGGTTTATTTGACTCATATTCAAGTCACTTTCTCACTGCAATCAAATCAGTTTGCTTGGAACCAGATCAAGACCACCGCGCTCAGACACTTTCAGACTCGGTTGTTTGGGTCTGCGCCTGACTGCGATCGTGTTCTCATCGTGGAAGAAAATGTACCAGGGTTCAATTCAAACTGACTGAAGGCTGCAAAGCACCTTTAGGGTGTTTCCACATATGGCCCTCTTTAAAAGAACTAACTATGCCAGCTAACTAACACGTGAATATGTCTGTTTGTTGATTTATCTAAAGCAAATACTTGTATATACAGTAGAACACATTTAAAGGTAAAGAAGTTCTACTTTGTTTACTGTTCATGCTGTGAGCAGCCATGCTGATTTGACGTCACTTGCTGAACTTGGGGTTGAGTAGACAGTCTCCAGTAGGAACTCTGAGCTGATGGGCCATTTTTCGAAATTGAGTTCTGACCTTTAGTCAAACACAGCGATATTCTACCCAAAAATAGTGGCTTGTGAGGTTTAAGCAGCTTTGTATTGTTAGTCGTAAACAGGAATTTTTTTCACCTGACGCATTAACTATTACAATTTGAACACAAATGCTTTCTGTAATTATACTAGCTCACAGCGAAGGAATCTTGGATCATTCTTTCCCTTGCGACATGTCAAATAAATCCAACAAATCAAAGAAACTGTTAAACTCATTATCATCTAAGTTGAGGACTGAGCAGCACTGACTACATATCAGACTGTCTAATTATTCTGTAAGGTCCAACAACAGCATTCGAAGTGAGAGCTACTTATAAAAGCCCAATTAAGATTCATTTCCGTTAACGATATTTTTGTTTAGAACAGTCGATTCACAGCACTTCAAAAGATAAATACAATGTACTCTTGCTATTGCTTTTTAATTTTTATGTGAAGCATTGCTCTAAGGGGGCAAGGAAGGTGCCATAATATTCATTTTAAAAATCCAATAATGTGTTGCCGTATGTTACTATTTGATGTAAATATTTCAGTTCACTTGAGCAACATAATTTACATGATTTTAATAGTAAAATATAGAAATATATATTGGTAGTTGGTGAAAATTTTCACATAGACACTCATTAGCCTCACTATCTCTCTGCTGCTCTCTGAATTACAGCTGGAACCACCGTCAGAGCTGCAGTTATAGAAAATTAATCAACACGTTCTGACCAATCGAGAATTCAACAGCTCATCTTATCACACTGAACAGTGACCACCTTAATGCAATTAGGGCTTTTTTGTCTCAATAAAAAAAAGAAACTAACTTCTACAGCTAGCATATACGGCTATTACTGGTGAAACCAAACAACAGTTTAAAATCTCTATTCCAAAGAATTTAATTGAATTATGCAAAATTGGGTTGGACTACAACAGGACTGTACAGTACCAGCGTTGTGGACTCGAGACACAAATTCACCGACATTTGACTCGACCTGATAATCAAAGCAGACTTTGATGTCAGTGACCGGCGACTTCACTTGGACTCAAGCCCTTTGACTTGGAAAGACTCGATACATTCTAAAAACCCAAGTTTAAAAATTGTACATTTAAAAGTGTGCAATCTTGCAAAGTTACTTCTCAACTTCCTGTGACTAAACTGCATGCATTAACACACAATAATAACTATTATGCTAAACTGACAGGATGCATGCTACTTTAGTTGAACTCTCAGAAAATGCAAGTTATGCTGGCCTTACTTCTTCTGGCTGCTCCCGTTAGGGGGCCGCCACAGCGGATCATCATGATCTGCATATTTGATTTGGCATAAGTTTTCACACCAGATGCCCTTCCTGACACAACCCTCCTCAATTTATCCGGGCTTGGGACCGACACCAAGTATGCACTGGCTTGTGCATTTATACCTAATCTGCATGTCTTTGAACTGTGGGAAGAAACCAGTGCACCCAGAGGAAACCCATGCAGACTCACATGCAAACTCCACACAGAAAGGCCGTGAGGTTCGAACCTGGAACCTTCCTGCTGTGAGGCGACAGTGATAACCACTGCATCACCGTGCAGCTGGCCTTACGTTAAGCGACTTTTCAAGTCATTTCACTGTCGCAGCCAAATTTCCAATGTCAGAATAAAATCATGAGAGTTTTGCTAGAGTTGTTGTATGCTCTTGTCATCTCGATTGTTCGATGTAAAGTGGTCAGGATAGCTGTCTTCGGTCAGCCCTTACGTTCTGATAAAATCAACCGTGTTTAACGTTATCATAAGTTTTCATTCTTGGCTCATGTAAACAATGACGTAGACATTGTCAACAACCAATAGGTGACATCTCACCGAAGGAGTAGAGTTGCAGTCTTGCAAATAGTGACCCTGCAAGATCCCCAGTCAATATTCAAGAGAGCTTTACTGTCAGTAAGTCCATATACAAGTACACACTGCATTGAAATACCATTTCCCTCAGGTTTCCCATGGTGCATTTATAGAGAAATAGAAAGATAACAAAACAAGGTATATAAATAGCTCTATCTATAGCTATCTAAACATCTAGCTATCTAAATACAATAACCAATATAAATGACAAGACAAAGACAGGTGCAAAGTAGCCTTGTGTGTTTGTGTGCAAAATGGTCATTTTAGTGCAAAAACACGAGACAAAATCATAGTCTGTGAGTAAAAACTCTGTGACTAATGACACATTGTCTTGAGATGTGAGACTTTAGTCTTTTAAAAGTATTTTCAGACTCTCTTTAAAGTCTTCTAGTGTGTTTAGCATTAGTTAGCTAGTCTAGTTATTCAGCTCGCTTTTCTCCAACCACGTAAACACCGAGCTGCACAAACTTCTCTCAGATGGACTCACCTGAGCTTTATCTCGAGTCACGAGCATCACAATCGTCAAAAACATCCTAAGTTAAACTCGAACAACTTTTCTTTTCATAGTGACACGGGTCTCTGTTTTCAGGTGCGTGGTATAAAAATCATTATTTCCCCGTGGCGGTGCGTCTCCCAAGCACAACATCCGCCAAAACCGGAAGTGAGCAACTTTCGAAGATACCGCGTACTCAAAATACGACGCCACCTCAGGTCAGGGTGGGCTGTACAGTCTCAGCTGATTTTCTTTTTAAGTAAAAATGCTGCTGAGGTAAACATACCTCAGACATGGGATGTCGGAATGACGTCATTTTCGACCTCCATCAAAGGTAAAGGTAAAGAGGTCAGAGGTCAGAGGTGCTTCAGCTGATAGCTTTTTGAACTCCCTGACAGTTAAATCTATTGATGAGAATGAAAGGGATTCATGTGATAATCCTGTCTCTCTTGAGGAGATTAAACCCAAACAAAACCCAAAAAATAAGCTCCTTTGTACTGACAGATAATATCCATACAAGTCATGTTCGAGTGTTCACTTGTTCATGTTTGTACCTGTATACTGTGTACAGATTTT
>JAOTRR010000013.1:12510184-12523505 GCA_028570945.1 Gogo arcuatus | reverse complement strand
GTAAAGCTGCTTTGCGACAATTCTGTTGTTAAAAGCGCTATACAAATAAACTTGATGACGTGTTTTTGTTAATTATTTCTTGATAAGGGATTTGTTTTTCTTTGAATAAATTTATTTCAATTAAAGGTTGGATTTTTTTCAAACTCTTTTTTACTAATCTTTACAAGAGGGGCAATAATCGTGGAGGGCATTACACACTGTATATGATAGTAAATATAGATATTTATTCTCATTACTACAGAAAGGACTGGTAATTTATAATAGGATTATAAATTTTATTTCAATATTTCAAAAATAAAACTATGAATTGGTTTAATTATTTCTCGATGTATGTACAGTCGTGAGAAAAAGAACATACACTCCAACAAAAAAAGATTTTAATATGCAGTCATTTATTATCTCAAATACTACTCAAAATACTTAATTTTTACGTTTATTTCTTTATCTATATAATATGTTATATCAACAGACAACCACACTAATAATAATAATAATAATAATTTCTATTATTATTATTATTATTATTATTATTAATCCTGAAAGTCTGGAGTGTTTTGGCTTTCTCAGCACCCTTACTTCCTGTGTCTTTGTAAGCAGATGTACATGTGTCCCAAGTGGAGTGCAGGAAGAAATGTACTTACAAATGTTTGTGAATATGTATAACACATTTATGTAGTGTGTGTGTGTAGAAATAAATAAATGTGCATGCATAATATTTCTTCATTTCTTCTTTCTCTTTAATGTGTCTTCATTTTCATGCATTTTATTTTTTCCCTTCTCTTATCCTTCACTTTCCCAACTGGTTTTCTTTTCCTTTTTTTAATTAAAAAAACGGTGTTTTGTTTTTCATTGAATCTTTATTGTTGACAAAAGTGTAACAGGATTTGGTCCATTTAAACCACACTGGTTAAAACCATCCTTGACATGGAGAACAAGCTGAGTGTTATGTCAGTGTACTGAAATTATCCAATTTAACTCATTGTTCAAACATTTCTGAGCTCAGTTTCTACACAATTACTCATTAATTCCACATTCATTAAACTTCAAAAGTGCTACAAGTCCATTTCAAAACATGGCAAATCATTTCAACAGCCTTCACAGAAGGCAAACCTTCATAACCACAATTAGTAGTAGTATTCATAACCCTTCAATTACTCATGATGCCATTTTGTCAGTTCTTTGTTATTATACAGCAAACTCCTGTTAAAACAGCTCCTCTGTTAAGAGAAAAAGGATTTGGAACGCAGCGAATCCCTTACCGTGTTTAATACCTTCTGCACCTTCACCTTTTTTAAAGGAAATTTTAAAAAAATTAAATAAAAAATGTAATTCACTTCCTAAAGCTCACAAAGTGAGAAAGTTTTATGTTTAGAATCACATGAAGATATTACAGAGAAGTGGACTTTGAATGGATATTTATCTTTCCAGTACAAAAAAAGAGCCAGATATCAAGCCCATGGCTTAACACTAGACGTTGGTATTAATAACAGGTAAAACGGCTCCTGAATTATATAAATGTATGGCCAAGTCCCAGGCTGATAAATTTCATAAACTTTCCAAATGAGGTAATTTATATGAAAAAGACATGAGCCAGTAGAATGTGGGGATGAGTGGACATCCTGTGTTGAGTGTAATGAACACTGATGTAGCTCAGGTCAGAAAGATGATGTGGCAGCAAGGGTGTGGTCAAGGGCTGGCTGTGAAAGGGTAGAGGAGTCATGGAGAACATGTGGGGTGATGAATCTCTTCAATTCGCCAGTCATGTCATTTTCACATCAGTAGATTACACACGTGGCCAAAAATATTGGTACCCTTTGAAAGCTGTCAGAAAACGTTGCATTGTGGTGATAATTTGAGCAGACCATTCAGATTTAATCAGCAGTACAGGTGTTTCCAATCTTATAATCACTCATGCAGCCAGGTCAAATGGATGTACTCATCTGGCTGTCTTATTCCACCGTGGGCATCATACCAAATATGGCAAACAGAAGGAAAAGCAGAGTGTTCAGAGGAGATGAGTGAAAATTCATAGCGAAGCATGCTCAACGTAAAGGTTACAAAATCATTTCTAAAGAGCTTGATGTTCCTGTAGCCACAGCTGCCTATATTATAAACAAGTTTAAAAAGCTGTTTTAAAGCTACTCACAAAAAGGCCAGACTGGACGCTGACAGGATACAGTCTTTTTGGCAGAAGGTGCTTTGGGCAGATGAAACAAAATCAGAGCTTTTTAGAAAATCCCATCAACTGTATGTTTACAGGAGAAAAAAAAAAACAAGCTTTCAAGGAAATGAACACTGTGCCTAGAGTGAAACATGGAGCGGAGGAGGTTCAATGATGTTTTGGGGTTGCTGCCTCAGGTACCAGGTGCCTTGAATCTGTGCAGGGCATAATGAAGTAAGAAGACTACCAAGACATTTTGGAGCAGAACATACAGCCCAGTGTCAGAAAGCTGTGCCTCGGTCGCACGGGCCATTGGACCGTTCTGAAGTGGCCTTCCATGAGTCCTGATCTGAATCCTATTGAACATTTGTGGAAAGAGTTGAAACTTGGAGCTGGGAGACAGCACTCCTCAAACTTGAGAGAGCTGGAATAGTTTGATAAAGAACAGCGAGTCAAACGTACCAGCAGGGAAGTGGAGGAATCTTACTGAGAACTACAGAAAACACTGAACTGCAGTCACTGCCTCCAAAGGCTTTGCTACGAAATATTAAAGGGACCAATACTTTTGTCCATATTATTTTCATTTTTCTTATTTTAAATATATTAAATCATAAATCAAAAGTTAAGTTTTTATTCTATTCAATGTAAAATAAATAATATTGAATACCATGCACCTCTGTAAGTTTCAACTTCATTTAGAGAACAATAGAGAGGTTTTTTTTTTTTTTTGCATGTTGAAGGGTACCAATATTACTGGCCACGTGTGAAAGTTATAAATTTAGAGGAAGGTGGGGCATCTTTCAGTGAAACGGACTTCGAATGAAACATTTAAATGAAATTTTGAAGATGAAATTTTCTCCTTTTTTTCTCCAGACTTTAAACTTCACTTTTCACCAGGTGAAGGGTTTTTCCAGGCAGCCAGACATACATCATATTTGTCTTTTTTAATTTTAATTTTTAAATTCTTTCCTGCTTTTATGTTTTACATCGCGCTTGTGTTTAAAGATATTAGTGAGAAAGTCCTTGGGGCTGGTTGCACAAAACACCTTAAGTTAAGATTTTCCTTAAAGTCCGAGGTAAGGTTTCCTTAAAATAAAATCGGTTGCATAAAACACCCTTAAGTCTTCTCTTTAAGGTTTCTTTAAAATGTTCACTGGCATATTTAAGGTTTTATCCTGATCTTGGTCTTATACTTAAGGAATCCCTTAAAGTTCATTAAACCTTTGCACAAAAGAACTTAACAACCAAAGTAAGGAAAACAACTGACCGTACCTCTGACTCCATCTTAACCACAACATGGCCAAGTTTATGGCGATAAATTAATGATGAATTAAGTATGAAGCTTATGAATTAATTTTCATTCGAATGTAATCCCACATTCATTGTTTTCTGTTTGTTGTTATTTGAGAATGAAATTTACTTTTAGTATGTGCTTTCTTTTATTGTATTCCTCCAGAAGTATAATCTTTTCCTCCTATGACCAATTTGGTATTCTCGTCTTCTTTTCTTTCATTTTTTTTTTTTTAACTACAGGACCAAAATCCCTTGGCTAAGGAGAAATTAAGCCTCAAATGTCATACTTAAGATGAAAACCTGAGGTGTTCTGTGCAACTCCGGAGATGTGAACTACACTCAGGTGATCTGCATAATCTAAATGGCACACCCAGAAAATCAACCATGTGCATAAAGTATCTCTGAACAGGAGTGACTTTCCTCACGTAAATACTGACGTAACCTTTGAAGTGGCCGACTCTGAACATGTCCCTTCGTGTGCATCAAATCAAAGTACTGCCTGAAGTTGGAGGTAACAGCTGAGATGAAATAATAAGTACGTCCCCTCGTTATACACTAAGTGCAAACTGCCTGAAGTTGTGGGCTCTTACACACAAAGCATCATCAATTGTGTAAATAAGAGCCCATGTGTGATAGTTCCTTCTTTGAAGTAATGTGATGTGATGTCCTCCAAAAATATTCAGGATTTTTTTTTCTTTTAGTGATGAAATTTGTCCAAATTGTCCAAAATAACAATTCTTATTTAATCTTTAAATTAGACAGTTTTCTAACATTTGCTGGACTGTGCACCATTTCACATTAATGCACCAAGGAGAATTTTTGTCAAAAAAAGGTGCTCTATCAACATCCTATAAATGCTCTAAGATTGATAAATAATTTATTTCCCATCTTGTTACATGGATCATGCTCACGGACACTATCACAATCGGACAACTGTACACATGGTCCCATGTGGCAATATTTAGCTTTTTGAAAGGATGCTAACTTGAAAGTGATGCTTAAGTGACACTGTTTTCCCCTATACAAACCTCACTTATATCTTCCCCACACTCACTCTGGCTTACCTCTAGCCCGAGAACACCAGAGCCATGGCCATACATTCCACTTTGGGGATTTATCCCTAAAAGTGACCCAGGGACTGCCATGCTCAAACCACTTCTACTACTACTGCTGCTGCTGCTGCTACTACTACTGGAGTGGTGTGGAGACAAAACTGGAATTCCACTTCTGCCTCCAACGCTGCCTTGTGTACCTTTGTTGCATGAAGGCTGGTGCTGAAGAGGATTTTGAGGGGAAACAACTGACCCTTCTGAACCTTGGGCCTCGCTAGTACCACTGATGCCACCATGCCTATCACAGTGAGAGCGATGCCTCATGAAGCTGTCACGCCACATGAACTTCTTCCCACAGCTAAGGCAGTCATAGGGCTTCAAACCCGTGTGTGTCTTCATGTGCTCTGTGAGATGGTGCTTCATCTTGAACTTCTTGGAGCAAACTGGACAGTGGAAAGGCCGCAGATCTAGATGCATGTTGATGTGGCGGTCTCGCATGCTCTTGTGAGTAAACCTTTTGCCACAGTGGCACATAAAGACTTTGCCTGTAGCGCCAGCCCCATTGCCATCTAACCCGTCTAAGCCACTGTCCATTCCACCCTGGCCAGTCAACTGGACTGTTCCATGCTCCGAAGTTCCTTTTAATGACACCCCAGGCAAAGCTTCCTGTAGGCCAACTGTAGGAGAAGCTTGGTTATACAGAACAATCTGGTTCCCTTGCATGTCCAATGGGAAGAGCTGTGTTCTGGCGGCAGCTGTCTGGACTGAGCTTAGTAATGCAGTAACTGCTCGACTGCTACTCTGGCTGGGGTTCTCCAAAGTGTGCTGTGATGACGTTTGGTCCATCAAACCACTTTCAAACTTGAGGTAGTCTTCAGGTGATTGGCAGTAGTCAACCTGAAGAAATAACAGCAAAACGCGATTAAAATGACTAAATTGTGACAACCTCAGCACCGGACAGAAAAAAAACAGTGCATTTAATCACTTTCTAATGATCATCATCACTAACATTTTTTATAAAGTGTTAGATTTGACACGTCATTATAGGCTTATTTAATCTTTTTCAGCAAAAATTATTCAGAGGTGTCCTAATAAACATGGTTAATCAATGTTAACCATTCGATGTTAATCGAATACTAGTGGTGTAACTGAAAATTAATGCATCCTAAACAAATATGAATACAGATCCTAACAGTAGGTGAAGTATTCATTTTCTTTTTTAAAAGAAAGCTTGACAGAAAAGCTTCACAATAAGTGTGTGCACCAGGACCCTGCAGGACTAAACAAACAAACAAAAAAAGACGTGCGAGATGTTTAATGTGGAGCTCAGAGAACAGTGTACAGAAGCTCATAGGGAGGGTTGCCAAGTTTCAGCACAATATACACCCCCAATACAGCTCAAAAACTGCACATGGAGACATGAAACTGGCTCCAAATGTTCAGGCACAGGAAACAGTAAACACATTTTTCTTCTTTTTCTCAGTCTTTTCAGGGAAAACAAGTTAACAGCAGTTCGCATTTCTGATTTGGAGAATATATCTGCAATAGGCCCAACCTGGCAACCTTGCTCATAAAATAAAGACCAAGTTCATTAGCATTATACAAATGGGAGACACACTGTTCAGGTTTTGCCAGACTGCCTTACTGAGCTCCAAAATAAAGCCATATTTATTCCATATTTCTGTACAAACAAACAAAATCTAGTTTCATACTATACTGAGCCGTCGCTCCATATCGTGCACACCGAGCTGCGTAACTCTGCAGAGCTCTCCAAAAATAATTATTTTATTGATGTTCAAAATATTGTAAAACTTAATGTATGTTCATTGTGTGTTTTCCGGCATTCTTAAATTATTTTTCTTCATCATTATTAAAAAAAAATCTTCAGAAAAATTATACAATAGTGAAGTGCTGCTTAAAGGACCCCATTTTGACTCGCAGAAACACCGTGAATGTGTCCCAGCTTTATATTAGATTCTGACAGTGCGTCCAGTGAACATTTCCGATCTTTCTGGAATGGAACAAATCTAAAAACTGAAGTAAATCTGATAAAATGTTATTAGATGGCTATAGTTGTTAACTGTAGCCTAAATAAGAGCTTCTTGATTTGAGAAAGACATTGATGTTCTGAAACATAGTCAGCTTCCTTACTCAGTCACATCAGATAGAAGATAGGAAGCTTTCCAGAAAGTTCCACAGGGTGTCTGGTTCAGGAGTTGAATAAAGTTACATTCTGCAAAATTAATTATAATTTGTGAATGAAAAATGATTTCTTTTTCCAGTGAACCTGCTTTTTTTTATATATATGTCTAAATGTTAGCTGAGCCAAACAAGCACTGATGGATTCCATTTCATATTAACGAACTCAAAATATTCTCCATTTACGATGGCAGAAAGCAAGAGCGCATGAGATGGGAGGAAGGGGGCGGGGCTTCTAAGGTATCAGTTAATATCAGAGAGGTCAAAACACCTGCACAAATCATTCCAGATTCATATGGCTCCTCCCCCATTTTATTGGGGAAATAACGACTGCTCATTTAGTGTATTTCTGAGTGTTAACTATTATACTAGTTGTATACTAGTTGTATACTAGTATAACTAGTATATACTAGTATATACTAGTATAACTATTATACTATACCACCTGTGCTGTAAAGGCTGTCAGGTCTGGGAATATAATATAATCGGAGTAAATGAGACTACGTTGTTTCATTTAGACTAAAAACACAGTTGATGGTGTTAGATACTGGTTTTATCTTAGTGCTGTTTTGAAGCAGGATGTTTAATTGCCAGGATGTTACCTGACTAGTGTCCAATCGGGAGAGATGGTACAGACGTCAGCCTAACACTCTGTCCTCTGTATCTCAGACAGCATGGCTTCGGGGAAGCCATGGCCTACAGGTTAGAGAAGCAGCTTTAGGACCAAAAGGTCGCCAGGTCGATTCCCTGGACCAGCAGGAATAGCTGAAGTGCCCTTCAGCAAAGGCACCTAACCCTAGGTGTTTTGGGAACTTGTATACCGACACACACACACATTTACGTGTGTGTAAACTGTTACTTACTGTGCAGTCTCACACCTACACCAATTCCAACCATCTATGTAACATACACTAAATAACAAAATAAATAATAACCAAAAATCCTCACCTGTGCTTCAGTTTCCTCCCTGCTGCTGAGGTCTGCAGAAAGAGTCCTAACATTAGAAATATTAAATGTCCTCTCCCTTTCTCTCTCCTTCTCTAACTCCTGCTCATCTTCATTTTCACCTCCTTCTTCTGCAGAGACCATGATGAAGTCATCGTCCCTGGAGCGCTCGGTTTTTACCACCACCCACTGCTTCCGAGGCATGATGCTCGGCTGACTATACATGGGACGCTTCTGCGGTGGAGAGGACTCTATATCTTGGTAGGACGAAACCCCGAAACTGTCACTCACTCCCATTTCTTGATCAGAGGCAGGCGTAGGCTTCTTCCTCCTGCCACTCCCCTGGTCCTGTTTCCTTGGGTACACAAGCTCATCATCCTCTTCTTCCTCCTCATCAATTAGGAAAGCATCGTCTCGACTGGATGACATGCAGTAGTTAGGAGTGGAATGTATGCCTCCATCTCCCACTGTTCCACTACTTGCCATTGCTCCACCAAAACTAGCATCTTTGGGGCTGAAGTAGTTTGTACTGCTGGGAGATTGACTCTCTATCAGTGAGGGACGGTTCAGAGGTTGCACCATAGTCTGCGTGTGTCCTTCTCCTCCATAGGAATCCCTGTTAGCAATACTGTTGCACCTAGTGCTCTCTGAGGATGGCACTGTACCCTGTGGGCCAGAGGAACCTCCTCGGTCCTCTTTGAGTAGCTCCGTGCACTTGTCCACAATGTGCCACATTTGGAGCACACTCCCAATGGTGAGGTAGTTGACGATGTCTTCACGTAGCATTTGCAGCTGGCCAGTGTAGGCACAGCTTAAGACTCTCTCAAAAGCTAGTGGATCCATAACAGCTGGAATGGACACTGTGGACATGTTCTTCAGTAGAACCTAACAGAGACATGCTGTAAGCATTCGGCCTGCAATTTACAGCAAGGCTTATACCCTATTGTATGTGCATGTGAAAAGAATGTCAAATTCCCATTTCCTGATATATTTATATTATATAGATCTGTAAATGTGCATCATCCATCAATCCATATCCTCTCAACTTTTTCCTCATTTCCCATTCTTAACAGGAAATATGAAAAAAAAAGAAACTCTATAAAAGGCACCTTTTTAAAACTCATTTCAACCAGAGAAGAGAGATATGAGGATTTGAACAGGGAAGACGTGTATAATATAAATAA
This sequence comes from Gogo arcuatus, assembly GCA_028570945.1. Taxonomy (NCBI): domain Eukaryota; kingdom Metazoa; phylum Chordata; class Actinopteri; order Siluriformes; family Anchariidae; genus Gogo; species Gogo arcuatus. The sequence goes on along the minus strand of JAOTRR010000013.1, from coordinate 12,514,671 downwards.
CTGAAAGATGGCACCATGGGAGCCGCAAACGGATCTAACAGATGAAATGTTTGACGATTTGAATGACACATTGGTGTGGTCCAGCAGTCTGGCTCAAAGGGGTGTAGAGAAACGCTCGGCCATGAGCATCCACAAGTTTTGCCAAGATTGTAAGTTTTGCCAACAGTACTAGAAAAACTGTATAAGTGCTCAATAATGCTATAGAATAGTGCATAAATGTGCAATTTGAGAGACAGTGCTAGTTTGTTTAGTGGAGGTAGATGTATGGGGAAATTTGCCATTTTTATTGCTGAATTGCATGTCAGGATAGCGAGAAGACTAAAAAAGCACGTACACATTCATTTTAAATGCAGCAGGTTTGAATGCGACTCCCAGTAACATTTCAAAATATTCACGCACAAAATACGTCTTTGTAGTTAGCGATATTTCTAATACTAATTTGTACACTAAACGAATAAAACAAAAGAAGAAAAGGTTGTGACACCATTTGCAAATGAAGCAACCCCTAGTTTGGGAAGCCCTAGTCTAAACAGTATATTAAAACAAACAAAAAGATTTGTAAATTCATACCCAAATTTGATAGAATTCAATAGAATAATTTCAGAAAGTAATTCATTTTGTGTTTTTCCTTTTTCTTAAAAAAAAAAAGGCATGGATTGAATGGATGATGCATGGATTGCCCTTTCCTGTTGATTGTCTACATACTTTTATACACATATAAATAAAATATATAAATAACGGCAAAAAAGTATTTATTTCTAAACACTCACTGATGTCACAAAGTAAAAAACACACCTGGTCATGGAAGTAAGGTGAGGAAGCAGCTAACACGCAGCGATGGGCTTTAAAAACATGTCCCTGCACATGTATGGAGAGGTCACACAGCTGCCCATCCTCACGCTGTCGGTTAAGGCTGTCCAGCACAGACGCCTGCACGTTGGGGAAACACACTTGCACCATCGAACCTGTAGGCACACCCGAGGCGCCATCACAACTGTTCTCATCTGTTGCCGACTGCATCCCTGAAAAACGTGAAAGACACAAAATGATGACTGCACAAAGTATAGTGTGGTTGGGAGCGTTTCACTGCAGGCATGTGACACTGACTTCTTAAAACATCAACCACAATACGAGGAGATAGAAGTAATGTATTAGTGTAGCGTATTACGGTGTGTATATACAGTACACGATTGTTTCTGATGCACACCGCAACAGCAGTTTTATTCTCCAATTTTTTTATTTAATTAGCATAATAATATATATTTCTCCCCCTTTTGCTTTGTTTTCTTTTAAAGTTTTATTCTTATCTGGTGTAATTTCTATGCTAACGATGACTGTATAATTCTGTACAGATATCCCAATTCGGAAATATTCATTCATTATTTAGATTCTTACAGATTGGCACACTGTGTGTAAAGATCCCAATGACATGTATGTAACAATTTTGTGACCTGCATGTGTGTCCCTATACTTTACCTGGTACACAATATGAAGAATTCATTAACAATATGAACACATGACTCTAAATAAGCAGAGTAATAAGCTGAGGAAGTGATTGGCGTGTCTCTCAAAGCATGTAGATGACAGTGAAGAACAGTCCTCATCCACAGCAGCCCAGAGACACTACGACTGTACCAGCGTCTGGAAGACTTTTCCTGAACCGACAGCTGAACTGCAACGAGTCTGGAAGTGAATCTAACTTAACCCTGGATGCTTTTCTGCTCAGCACAGCTGTAAAGAGTGGCTATCCGAGGTACCTTCCTGTCAGCTTGAAACAATACATTTGTTTTTTTTAAACAATATTTTGCAAGTTATGATTTAAGTCAAGCTGGCCAAGCAAACCATTTTTATTGTTTGCTTGTGTTTACATACCTGTCCAGGAGGAGCACCGCCAGTTCTGTGCACAGCTCTATCCCTTTCACCAGTAATAAATTTCACCATGTTAGAACAGCGCTGCCCAGTTTTATTCTGCATTAAGGCCTTTACACACAGGGGGCATTTTTTGTTCGTGCAATTAATTTACATGGTAATATATTTTTTCAAACTGTTGTTTTTGTCATGAGTACTTTCACACAGAACATGAATATTAAACAACAAAAAAAAGAACCTTTTTTTTCGTAACGAGGTCAATTTTCCTGAGCTTTCGCACTGCCAAGAAGTGCATCACCCAGTCACATTGCGTCCAACAGACGTCACCTGGTGATGTAGGTGATGGCTGCAGAACGGTCTCGACTGTAGCAGCGAGACTCTGCTATGTGCCAGTGTCCCCCATCCGGGAGCGGGGCGCTTATATTTCACTCGCGAACACACAACACCGTGAGTGTTGCTTTCTTTCTTGGTTCCCAACATCCCATCTCTCAGCTTCAACCCTTGAACAAGATAATGAAATTCTCCCTGTCGTCGTCCCCGTTCCGACAGTGGGTCCCAAACCTTCTCTTTCTTGAGAGCAGGTCTATAATCATTGCCTTCATGACTACTACACGACTCCATCCTTCAGTCAGGACACTACTGACAGTCAGAACGCAAAATGTGTGAAATTTTCACATCGCAATTTTGTGGTCTATCCAGTGTTTAAAGGCCTTAACTTTTTAAGTTTTGTGAAGCATGGCATATTTATTTTCTTAAACAGACTGAGACTGGAGCGGCGTGGAAACACAGACAAGACCTCCGGCCCCTGAGAAAGGGCTTTCTCAGCCACCTAGCACACTTGTCCTGAAGTCATGGTTTACACAATTATTTCTTAATCCTGTGCTACATATTTCTCAGGTTATGTGTACTTTTTAGATATCAAAAATAAGTCGCCTGTAATTGATGTCAGGAATAAATAATAATAATAATAATAATAATAATAATAATAATAATAATAATATAATTTTACAGCCTAGCTACAAAAGTTTCATGACTCCTGCCCTGGTGTAGAAGACATGACTGAGTGCTAACTCTAACTCTACCGCGAACCAAAATGGCGGATCAACAAGCACAGGACGCTGAGATCACATTCCCAATCCTGTGTAGTGAAATACTGAAGGATGTTTATTACACTCAGGAATTTGAGTCTTTTTTGGGGGAAACTCTCTCTCTCTGACTGAACGAAATAAGGATCAAAGAAATCTATCAATGCAGTAAAAGCAATACTGATGAGAAATGTGGTTTAAAACAGGAAGACTAAAGACAATAATGGCGTTAGGTGTGTTATTCAGCCTACACTAGATGAAGAGGAGTAAAATGGCGCCGTGTTGTTGTCAAAGATGGACTGTACGATGTTAAGAGAGCAGGACACACACATTTACTGCCATTTGAGACGCTTCCTTTACCATGTATTTCCTGAGACTGCATGCAGACAGCCCACACCGTGCTAGCCAGCAATAACCTTATAAACCTGTCAGCGCTGTTAGCGCTGTTAGCATTGAAAATAAACGTTTAATTAATCTTACCCCTGAAAAATCTTTTTCAAGGACCAACATGAGTATATTCGCGTAGCGAAATCTCCATCTTCACGTCATGAAAAAGGCTAACATTTGGAACTAAATGTACGGTTAGCTCCAGAGACAACAAGCTGCACAGTATCCCTTTAAGAAATCCCAGACAGCCTCATCTGGGGTCATTTGGCCGACCAAAAATAGAAAGTGAGGAAATAAAATGATGTCTGACTTTGAAGGAGAGCTCTGAGAATGTTTAGTTTTAATAAACCCCCAAACAATTTACACTGAAGTGTATTGCTACCACGCCAGAAAAAAAAAACGGATAAGTATCACGTTATAACGTGAAAAGTTTGTTATAACAAGATATTTCCACGTTATTAAGACATACAAACTTATCACGTTATAAAAATATATTTTATCTTGTTATAACGTTAAAAATTATTGTTATAGCATAAAAAGTTACACACAGTCATGGGAAAAAGAAAGTACACCCTGTGGTCCTCACCAACTTCTATAAACATAACCTCAGGTGACGACAACAACGACAACAACAACGACAACAACAACAACAAACTACTGCCACAATCAATAAGAGAGAAATTGGCAGTCAGGTGTTACTAACACACTACTAGTGCACAAGATTAGTTAATCATCAAGAAGTCTGACTACGTCCTTTATATGAAAGCAGAAGGTAGACCTTCTGGCAGCTTGGTGCTGTGGAGCACTCAGGCGTGTCTACAGTATCAGGGGGTATTTATTGATATTGGCGTCAAAGCACTTCATTAGCAAATATCACAGCAATGTGTGAAAAAATTCTCCAAACCCCTAAACATCTCTAAACTCCTACAGAAAATATTTTTAAAAGTTATTATTAAAGATGGTTCTACATATTGCTGAATTATAGGGTGTACTTATTTTTCCCCACCTTGTTTCTGATTGTTGGTTTATTATTTTTTTTAGGAAAAAAAGAAATGTTTGAAATCTGTTTTTTTTAAAAAATTGTAAACAAGCACACAATTGTTATTTAGGCCCTGATAAATAAAAACATAGAATTGAAGGAGGGTG
>JAOTRR010000013.1:12384307-12398596 GCA_028570945.1 Gogo arcuatus | reverse complement strand
CTGATTTTCATGAGCTATAAGCCATAATCATCAAAATTAAAACAAAAAAAGGCTTTAAATATTTCACTTTATGTGTAATGAATATAGAATATATGAAAGTTTAATTTTTGAATTAAATTACAAAAAAAATGAACTCCTTGACAATATTCTAATTGTTTGAGATGCACTAGTACACATCTCCATCTCCGTATCCACACCTCCATATCCACATTTCATACAGCATATATACACAAGCAAAATCCAGCAATCAGTCATCTAATTAAAACCAACATTGTTGCATACAAATAAACAAACCATTTAAAATCCCGATATAATAATCCTGAGACATTGGCTGTCCACCCTGGGTACAAAAATAGCTTTGTTGGCTACTGACACCTGGGTGCAAATAGCATCGGCCTTTGTAATTTGTGCAGCAAAGAACTCCTCCAAATATGTTTAATATATTTTTATATTTTATACATATATATTATTTTATGTTTATAATTTATATACTATTCTAAAGTGCATTTATCTTAGCTTATTCTTTATATTCATAATCATATAATTTAAATCCTCCCATTATATTACAAACACCAGGCACTTTAGACTTTCTATCATGTTCACTGTTTTGTATAATTATATTATTATAGTGGTGGCTCAATGGTTAAGGCTCCGGGTTACTGATCAAAAGGTTAGGGGTTCCAGCCCCAGCACCACCAAGCTGCCACTGTTGAGCCCTTGAGCAAGACCCTTCACTCTCTCTGCTCCAGGGGGTGCTGTATGATGGCTGACCCTGCACTCTGACCCCAATTTCCTAACAAGCTGGGATATGCAAAGAAAGAATTCCACTGTGCTGTAATGTATATGTGACAAATAAAGGCTTCTTCTGTTGAAAACAGTTCTAGGATTGTTGCCAAATGAAATTTCGTTGTACATGTTTCAATGACAATAAAGCTTTTTCTTCTATTAAATTGAAAGAGCCAATAGAACAGAAGCACCTAGACCTTCTGATATAACTAAACCAAAATCCATCACTGCAAAATGTTACAAAACTAAGACACCCACAGCCTGATGAAGGATAAAATGAACTGGAGTGAGGTATTGTAAAACACTGGCTGTGATATTTAGGGCTGTGGATTGCCACTGTGTATGCTGCATGGTAGTCAGTTTTTTCATCTAAGAACTCTTTTCCATTTAACTACGTGTTCCAGCATGGAAGACATTTATGAGCAAGTTGTGACTGTAATATTATGAGGGATATCTACACAAATATGTCACTTGTACAGGCCCTTTGCTCAGTTACAGACGCAGAGACTAATCCCATGGAGCAACATCCCATGGATCTGTGCTCTTTTAAAGACCAGTAATGAGAAAACCCCAAGGTTGAAACATCTGAGGAAATTCTGACCTTTGGTACAAAGCAGTTAATGATCAGTATTCAGTGTCCACAGCAGGAGCCTACTTCACACTTTATTCATGGTATTCATCATTGACTTTTTAATAGTGAACTGCTTTCAAAAATTAAGAAATAGAAATATTAAAATAACGTGGGTAATGTGAGAGAAAGCCTGTCTGTCACTGAATTGCGCATATCATTCCCTCACATTTGCTTCCGAAAACAAACATGGGAGAACTCAGCTAGCTTCTACCTTCTGCAAAGCATGTGACAGCAGAAAAGTGTGAGGCAAATTGTTATGATTGTATGATTGTATACTGTTAAAATACCCCCCAGGTAAACAAGTCAAATGGTGTCAGTAATGATGAAACCATGCATATTTCCTGTGCAGAGATATAAATAAATGAATATTACACTACTAGTGGCATGGTGGTGCAGTGGTTAGTACTGTTGCCTTACAGCAAGAAGGTTCTGGGTTTGAACCTCATGGCTGATGGGGGCCTTTCTGTGTGGAGTTTGCATGCTCTCCCCATGTCTGTGTGGGTTTCCTCCAGGTGCTCTGGTTTCCCCCATAGTTCAAAGACATGCAGTTTAGGTAAAATACCCAGCCACTGGGGTTGTACAAGTCAGTGCATACTTAGTGCTGGTGCCAAGCCCGAATAGGTTGGGGAGGGTTGCATCAGGAAGACCATCCAGCGTAAAACCTATATCAAATATGCAGAACACCGTCCAACCCCATGAGGGGAAAATAAGGATGTTAAATGAAAAGAAGAAGACACTACTAGTAAAACTTTGTTTGTTTCAGGAAAAAAGAGCAACAATTCCCTACACCTGACTATGTGCCAAGTTTAGTCAGTTTCACCTCCACCACTGATCAAACTTGGGCTGTCAACAACCTGGAAAAATATCTATAATCTCAAGAAGTTTCTGAGAAATGCAAGTAGAGAGCAAGCTGCCACAGCTCTTCTGAACCTGCATCATAGTCCTGCCTGAGGTCCAGACAGAGGACAAGCATAATCACATGCTTCATTACATGAACAGATTAATTCTTTAAACACTGAATGTCAATCACTGAGGGATAAAAGTCACAAATTAGAAAGTGAGTTGAAACATCGTACTCTTGACACTTACACAATTTACAGACTTTCATGCTATTGTCAGTTCTGTGTCATCAATTCATCCTGCTACTGCAAAACAGTCCCTCAAACCTACTCAGGAACTTCTTCTTACGCTGATGAATCTGTCTGAGGACTTTTTCAGCCGCCTCTTTGGGATTCATCAGTCAACAGTATCAAGAATCTTTCATCATTGGATACATGTCATGACAAGCCCCTAATATTCAGAAGCTTCTGATATTGAGGCCAGAAAGAGAAGACTTAAGATGCAACTTACCAAAGTGTTTTTGAACATTTTTTAAAAACTGTCTAAGAATAATTGAGTGCTTTGAGGTGTTCATAGAGCGTCCTTCAGATTTTAAAGCTCAAGCTCAAACATGGAGCAACTACAAACAACATAACACTATAAACTTTCTTATTTCAATCACCGCACAAGGAAGCATCTCCTATGTGTCAAAGGCCTGGGGTGGACATGTCACCGACAAACACCTTACTGAACACAGTGGGTTCCTTGAAGAGATCCTGCCAGGGGACTTGGTACCAGCAAGTCCTGGGTTATTCTCTCAATATATGATGTCTGTTAATTTCCAATGTCATATCCAAGGATGAGGATGCAACTAAGAAAAAGTCTTTTTTTTTGACAGTCCTAACAGTGTCCTGTCTTTTGCCAAGTAAGGACATTTGATCTCTAGGAACCCAGAGCCACAACAGTCACAAGACACCTTCCCATCGGGTGATGTGCTGAGATGAGGCTACTGCAGAAATCCCCTCCAATGGGGGTTACATCAAAATTTCGGTGTTTTAATGACATGATTTCGAAGTATGCCTCCTTTGCCCTCGTCTTCTGCTGAATGCTCCACTTGGAAATATTTAATAAAACATGGATTTAAATTTGGTGCATAAATATATGCGTGTCTATAGTTGTATATAATATACTATATAGATATAGTATATTATATCTATAGTCTCTAGATATAACATATGCGTGATATAGTATATCACTGAATTATACCCGAAGTTGAAGGATGTCACTGGTGGATGGCTGTTTTACAAAGCAGGAGGTAAGTACAGTATTGGAGACAGCCATAAAATGTTTTTGTGTATATCCATTTTGTTTTGACTTGAAGATGGTTGGGGAAGTGGAAAACTTCTCGTGGTGGCTCTTGCAGCCTCTGGTTATACAGGAAGCATTATAAAATCTGCGAAACAGAAGAATATTCTGTTATACAGTATATGTAGCTCCACTCCAGGAGGAACTTGAAACTGCTCCTTTGCCACCAGTGTCTGAGGCCTTCAAACACCTTCTGCAACATGAGAAAGGCAATATGTAAAAAATGCATTTCATCCTATCCTATCTTCTTGAGGTTCTTCCTGACTACATCAGGTCATGCTCTGTTGCTGTGGTGGATGACGATAAAGTGGAACCAGGGAACAGTGAACAGGTAATCTTACATAACACATTCAAGTTTGCAGTTGGATTCAATTGAATTGTCGCTATATATCTGACAACAGTTTGTTGGTAAAACATGGATGTTAAGAACCATATGGTCTCTTTGTATGTTTTTATAAGTACACTCTGAACCACCAGTATAAATCTTTGATATTATTTCTAAAATGTACAGTGCCCTATATGTGTTTGTCTTTCTTTTTCCTACACTGTAGAACAATGGATGATACAATGAAGAACGCAACTGAAGTGGCGTGTGTGGGTAACGGTAACTAGAACTGCTTCTTCTTTTGGTGCTTGACTCATACCAGTGGATGACTGTTGGGTGGCATTCGAGTGTATTTCATTTTTCACTGCCACAATAACAAAATCTGTGCTTTCTGTCCATTGAACTGAAACTGAACTGATCTCTGGACATGGCTCTGGGTGCCAGGAACTGAGCCGAAGTGTTGGAGCATTGAAAACAGAGAGCACAGCGACCTCTGGTGGTGAATAGAAGTTATAGCGGCCATAAATTTGAGCCTGCCACCAGGGGGGCGCACTTCACAGGAAAGACACTACTTGTATCACTAGAAAAGCTTGTTTACTGCAACAGCTACAGCATAAACAAACATTCACTTGAGTATATTTTTGGCTGGGTTCTTCCACTTAAGTCTAATTTCCCAGTACTGTGTCCACCTCTGATAGCAGCTACTCAGTCACTCTTCGCTCCTGTGCAAAAACACCCTAGTGAAATTAGGAGGTTAAGGTCATATAAAACTCTTCACACATTTTACTGCATTTTAGTGACAGTCCCTAATGTTGTAGTAACACAGAAACAGATTCTCAGAGTGAGAAAATGTTCTGTCTGAATCAGACTTGATTAAATGGCTGTAGTTGGCTCTCCTTTTAATGTCAGATTCAAAATATGTAGACTTACAATAGGTTGGTGTGCTGTTCTTATGCTGTTGACCAGAAATACTTGAAAGTCTGAATATGAAACACAACACACTCTGCTATGGCTTGTAAACAGACAACAATGTGGCCAACCAACCAAATCTAGTCCAAATTAAATCCCTAAAATAAAATAAAAAAATAAGTCCTTACCTTTAAGAAGTTCACGTTCTGTAAGTGGTGTATGTGTCCAGAGCCATCCTCTAAGTGTATCTTTAGACTGTGCATATGGGGGCGTGCTCTGCAGGAGCGAAGGGATGAGAACCTCAGAACTCCAGCCAGAAGTAGGGCATCAGGATGGATCAGGCAGGTCTGAAGAGCAGGAGATTTATCTCCTGAATTATCTCATATCAAAAAAACAAAGGACTGCTCCTGTGTGACTTCATAAGCCTCCTATTGTCAAAGCTTAAACAAATAAACAAAAGCCAAATATATCCAATATACAACTAAACAAATCTTCCAAGTATTAAACTTGGAAGAATCAGCAGCAATATTTATTTTTAAATATTCTGATCGCTGGACAGAAAACCTGAATATTATTTAATAGCGTTTGATTTAGGGCCCATTTCACTCCAGAGCTACAGCCTGGGTTAACCTGGGCATAAGTCCGGCCCTGCTGCGAATCAACTTGTGATCATGCTACAATAAAGTGTTCAGATGTGCTGTTCTAAAGTTGTAATTTGTTGCCACTACAGCAAACAGTATGAAAGCGTTATAGGCTACAATCTTTTGATTCTTATGATTAGTACATTTCATGTTGTACGAATTAAGCAGCAATGGTTTGAGTTTCATGACAAGTATTCAGTGTGAAGGGAGAAGTGAACTTTGCTGTGAGGAAGGGTTAAAGGTGAAAGGAGAGCATTTCTTCATTAAGTAAATGGGGGTTTGGGAAATATGATTGCAAAACTGCCACGCTCCTTTGACTGCCTTGCCACAGCTGCCTGAGCACAATTGACATTATAGAATCCCAGTTCTTTAAATCTAGAGTCCAGCAGTGTGTCCCTAAAACAAGGCAGACACCTTCTCACTCACTCACTCACTTACATTAACCATTTTATCCCGGTCAGGGTCACGGTGGATCTGGAGCTTATCCTGGCTTCTCTGGGCCTTAGGCAGGGACACAGCCTGAAGAGGTTGCCAGGCAATTGCAGGCCGCCGCCACCACACACACACACACAGACACAGACACACACACACACAAATTCATCACATTTATGGGCAATTTATTTTAGTAAACCCTCCTACTGACATGTTTTTGTGAGGAGGGAGAAAACTGGAGAACCTGGAGGAAACCCACATCCACACAAACAGTATCCCGAGGTCAGGAGTGAACCAAGGACCTTGGAGTTGTTTTTACATAATTGGTCATTACAAGATAATTAAATGAAAGTCTAATTATGAAGTAAATGTGGAATTATGAAATGATTTTTTTTTACTTAAATGCCATTCCATAGCATACAAATTAAAAATGGACAAATTTCCCTGTACATCTACCTCCGTTAAACAAACTAGCAGTGTGTCCTAATCGCACACTTGTGCAATATTCTAGACCGTTACTCTGCTAGCTCTCTGTGCAACAAAACCTCTGCAAATTTACTGTTAATGATCCCTTAGAAATCCATCTCAGACTTTTTCTTCATCTACATGTCATACGAGAAGCTTTGAAGAAAATATGCCTGATATGTTCTTTCCTTCCTTTCTGCCTGCCAGGCGGCCGAGTCCATTACAATGGAATAACCATACGAAAACAGAATGGATCATCAAACTAATTTAAAATATCAATACTTTGACACAATAGCTTCAATTTCCTCTTACAATTTATGGCTTAGGATGTCACCAGACTGTTGTTCAAACAGTGGAATATCCATTCATTATCTATACCACTTATCCATTAGGGTCACAGGGGAAGCTGGAGCCAATCCCAGCTGGCTTCAGGTGAGAGGCAGGGTTCACCCTGGGCAGGGGTAAGCAACCACTCACAGGCAATTTAGAGTAGCCAGTTGACCTAATCCACATGTAGGAGGACACACAGGCACAAAGAGAACACACACACACACACAGACAGGCCGTGAGGTTCGAACCCTAACCTTCTCGCTGTGAGTGATAACCACTGCACCACCGGGCTGCCCTCAGTGGAATATCGATGGATGTGAAAATGGCAACTCAGTACTTGGCGCAGAGGCTTCTGGGAAGAGTGAGCTGGCCCCTTTAAAAACAACTTCACTAACAAAAGGGGAAAAACTCGCTCTCAGGCGGATAATCTTTCTTATTAATTTATTGGGAGCATATCAAAAAACAGAACGTGAATTAATAAAAAAGAGTGTATCCTTGAGAGCTTTTTTTCTTTATTATAAAACAAAAAATCACTCAATCAGTGAACTGTCTGTGTGTGTGTGTGTGTGTGTGTGTGTGTGAGTGAGTGAGTGAGTGTGAGTGAGGGAGAAGAAGAATAAGAAGCGGCAGAAAGAAAAGTAGTTCCTATTCCTATGTACGGATTTTCTTTTTTTTCTCTCAAAATATATTCAGTCTGATAAACAAATAAACATATTATATAATATTTTGTATTATTATTTTACAATCATTATAATTATTATTTTACAATAATGTTTATGTCAAACTCGATTCTTGAAAAGAAATGCCAGGCTCGGGACTAATGCTACTTCAGTATCACTCCGCGCGTCCCCAGCAGACAGGCCGGCCGGAAGTAGTTCCGGCTCAGGACAAGTTCGGATTTGTTTTTCCGGTGATGGCGGATGTTGTTGAAATAGAGTCGGTGAAGAATTATCAAATAGCATTTGAGAAGATAGACCTAAACACCAGTCGATATCCATACTGTATTGTGTGGACACCGATCCCCGTGCTATCGTGAGTTGTTTTAGTTTGTTTAAAAAAATATTTCTTGTTCAAAAATACTCCCCTTTACCTTCATCTGACTGAGACTACACACAGTAATCTGTGCCCTTTTCCTGTATTCAAGTGACAGCTGCATGTAACTATAGCATGAAGCATGAAACTAGCTGTGATTGTGAAGGAAGGATACATTCACATGTTATTGTCTAACTGTGCGTTGGTGTCTGGCTGTAAAGAGACAGTGAGTCTGTCTAATGACGCCTACACACAGAGATTTCAGCAATCGTGTAAGTTTAATGCAAGCCACACTGTGCAGCATGGATCTAATAAACTTGGGTACAACATCAAGTTTGATGTATGCAGACTGTACGATGATAACAGAGAGTCTGTCCACTTCCTCTTAATGCCATCGTAACGAAATTGGCTGCAATTCACCTAGAGGGCGCTCTCGAGACAGTCCTCAATGAATGGGAGTGAATAGAGCTAGACGGCTAAAATAATTATTTACACCGGTTTCTCGATTAAAAAGCCCAATTTTTATTTTAGTTTTTGCAAATATATTATCGATTATATATCATAATTGAAATAAAAAAAGCTAATGTTCTTTCTTTTTTCTTACAGGAAGGCAATTTTGACCTTAAAACGCTAGCATTCTGCTAATGTATATCATAATGGTCGCATTTTGATGACGCGTTAAGCGCGCTTTCTGGTTATTTTACTATAATTTAAAAACATTTTTTTTTAAATCTAAAAAAATAGAGCTATATCTATTGTCTCTACCCCTTATATTGAAAACATAATGAAAATTGGCAGAAGTTTTTTTTTTATACTCCATGAACGTTACATTGTGGGTCTACAGCTCCATAGGCCCCCATTCATTCTGGACTGTCTCGCGAGCGCCCCCTACACAACCGGAAGTTTTGAGAGTGGGAGTTCTCCCTATTAAAAATCCTCTAATAACCGAATCGTAGGCCACAACGCAATATACACGAAATTAAACGTCATCAGTGTGCGTCATCCATCTGCGCCGCTATAGTGGTAATAAACAATGAAGCTAAGCAAGAATAGAGCCCTTGCTGGTTTGGCGCCAATGTCGCGCTGATCAAGACGTCATCTCGTACTGCAGTCCTATTGGCTGGTTAAGAGACGCCGGTCGTAGCCGCAGCCGCGCTGTGAGATGGTCATCCTACATTTCTGACACGGTTAGAAATGTGCCCCAGGCTATCTTTGGTCACAAGCCATCTTTGAACCTCTCTCACAGTGAGAAGTAGGATCACTGTTTTGGAGACACGACCAAAGATATTGCCACATTTCTTTTACGTTGGTCATCTTTTGTCCGGGAAAGCCCCAAATCTCACAGCGTATACACACCATAAAGCTTTATTCGGATGGGATTAGTTTACCAGTGGGACGTCTGTAATGCTTTTTTTTGGGGCACTACACGTTTGGTCAGCGATAAAACTCTCGTATCCGGAGAGCACTGAAATGACCAGAGGAGCAAGTTGTGTTTTCTACGAATTGAATGTTTGTGTAATGTGTCATTAGATATTTAAAGAAGTAGCAGTGATGCAACTGGTCGTTATTTATGGAAAAGTAGAAGAAAGTTGATATTGTGCGTGTGTGAATATACACTACCAGCCAAAAGGTTTTCCATTTTTACAGTTCTTATTGAAATATATGCAGTTTAACATCTCAGTATACAGTTCTCTGCAAATAAAGCTTTGAACAACAAAACAACACAGTTGAAGAAAAATAAAGAATTCATAGGATTGTTCTGTTTAACACAATTTAATCTAAAAAATTTTGACTCATCAAAATATCCAGCATTTGCAGATATAGCAGCTGAACACACTCATGGCATTCTTTCTACAATGGAAATGAAATATTGTTCTGAAGGTTTTTCCCAACACCGTTGCAGAAGTTCACACAGATGTGTTCCACTGGCTGGTTGCTCTGCTCTCACCCTTCTGTTCACTTCATCCCAAACCAGCTCGATGGGGTTTCAGGTTGGAGACTGTACTGGACATTACATGATGTGAAGCCTACTGTCCTGTTCTTTTCTTCTAAGGTACTTCTAGCATAGTCTGGAGTCTGTTTTGGTCGTTATCTTGCTGTGTAATGAACCCATGACCAACTAGGTGTAGTGTGCTGTGGTAGCCCTGGGTTCAGGATGCCGGTTCCTATGTGCAAGTTGCCGACTCTGGATCCTGCAAAAGAGCCTCAGATCATCACACTTCCTCCTCCATGTTTGGCAGTTGGTGTCACATACTGAGCAACTGTTCTTTCACTAGTCAACGGTGTACAAAAACCCTGCGTGATGAACCGAAGATTTCAAATTTTGATTAATCGGTGCGTAAGACCATCTTCTAGTCTTCCAGTGCTGGTGCTTCATGGCCTTATTTTACCATTTTAGCAATGGCCTTCTTGACCTGTCAAAGCTGCAGCTCGAAGTCTTTTCTTCACAGTTGAAAGTGAGATTCCCTTGGCTTCCTTTGCAAGATCTCAAACTTACACTTTTAAGTTTTATAATGGGCTGTGTGTCTTCCATTGCTAATTACCTTTTTCTCACCATTATGATAGCAATATACTACTTCCTGCAGTGCATTATTGTCCAAATAATGCTTTAGAGGGTGTAGTGTAACAGTGTGTTCTAACACTGCTTTTATGCAGACAGAGGGTTTGTAAGTAATCAACACAATTCGGGACACCTGTAGGAATTGTTTCCATCAACATTCAAGCCTTAATTTACTTCCATTGCCACAGAAAAGCTGTAAGTTGTTAACTCATTACTTGTTCCCTGAAAAAGGCCTTTTTTATAACTCTGAAATGTACATTATCATTCAGGTTTTGGTACTTTTTTTTTTTTTTTTTTTTTTTTTTTTTTGGCAGTTTACTGCTTACCTTTGTTCCATTTCAGGTCATTCACTGGACTTGAGCAGCTTAAATTTTAATAAAACTGGAAAAATGGGGGTGTTCTAAAACTTTTGACCAGTAAAGTAATGCTTTATACCTGTAACTGTCATTATAATGGCTCCTTTAATCCATCTGCAGGATCTCACTTTTCTTAATCACTTTATTTTCTTTCTCCTCTTGTACATGCTTTCTAAGTGTCATGTGTAGTCGAGGTTTTACTGCACAGACCAAGTGTACGGCCAAGTGCCTAATCTAAGCATCCGTTTTTCATTTTGCTTGGAAGTGTTTAATATCTGGTCACTGATGTGTGCGCTACGAGAATAAATACAGCAAGTAGCAGCAGTCAGGCATCTGTGTAGAAAATCACGGATACGTGTACCCAATTAAAACGATCAGACGAGAGCCGAGTTTGGTGGAAAGCAGTAGTTAATTCAGCCTCAGAGGACAATGGAGACAAACACCAACATGGCTGAAATGGAGGGAAATAAAACCCCAATAAGAAATGACCCCAGGACCCCATGTACATTTCATCCCGTCTGAATAGGGCTTATAGAGGTCTAAGTGTCATTGTTTGGTTTTTTTTCACACAGTGAAGTTTTCTGGATCACTATGTGCTGTAGTGAAACACATATGCGCCTAATTAACTCAGTTTGTAATCTGATACTGGCTGTCAAAATTTCCGCAATGCTCCTGCAATCACATCTTGGAGAAAAGTTCCACTTTTTAAGGAACTTTTCTTTGTGCAAGAAGGACATGTCAAACCACGCTTCAGTTAACAGCCATAGACAGGCTACGAATTAAATATCCAGCTCCGGTGCTAGTTTAAGCTACACTGTTAATGACAAAAGTAAATAAATAGGTGCAAAATAATACGTCTGTGTATCATGTCACACTATTTACAGATGTACCAAATTTTAAAATGCACTGGATGGAGGTCTATAGTATGTAGTGTGTCTATATCAGTGTCTGTGAGCTTTTCCACCGTGTCCCAACCAGTGAATGTAGTTGATTAGTCTATGGAGCCCCTACTACAGGTGGTGGGTTGGTTATTTTGGTTTTCTTCTAACACATAGACATGTAACGGATTGTGTAACAACTACCAAAGACAGATATTTAACCAAAACCGGACGGGTCGATAGATAGAGAGAAACCTTATTGATCCTGAAGGACATTGCAGCTCTGAGTCTAAACTGTCTTTCTGTTGATGTTTCAGATGGCTGTTTCCGTTCATTGGACACATGGGGATCTGCACGTCAGAAGGCGTGATCCGTGACTTTGCTGGACCTTACTTTGTTTCGGTGGGTTTGTAGTATTAATGATATTATCATCAACGGAAACGTTTTGTCTGGTGATCGTGAGTTCAAATCCCAACAATGCTATAGTCAAGAGTCTACGGGAGCAAAATTGGCCATGCTATCTGGGTGGGAGGGGCATATTCTCTCTCCTGTCAATCACAGTAACACTAGCCAGTCATGGGAGTCTGTCAGCTCATGTATGCGGAAGAGGATAGATAGCGCTTTCCTCTGAGTGTGTTACACCGTCTCTGATGGCCAAGACTAAATTAAAGAGAAAATTGGGGGGAAATCCAAAAAAGAAGTAATGAAAAACCTAAGGCTATAATATCTAGATGGCTGAGTAATGCTACTGTACTAACTGTCGTGTTGCAGGAGGACAACATGGCGTTTGGAAGACCAACAAAGTGAGTTAATTAAATTGAAATAAACCTCTTTAGTTTTCTGAGTAAATCCTTTAAGCACAGTTGTCACTTAAATACATTCTATAAAAAAGGGATATTCAGTAATACAGATTTTTCCATTCAGGTACTGGATGTTGGATGTGAGTAAAGTATACACCAGTGGCTCTAATGCTTGGGACACAGCAGTTCATGATGCTTCAGAGGAGTACAAACACAGAATGGTAAAGTGCATCTGTGTGTGTTTCCTGTGTGTGTCTACATTTTCTTCAGTTGTTTTGGAAACTGCTTTGACTTCACACATCAGCATTTCTCTTGGCATTAGTAAATGAGCTGAATGTACACTTTATTTCATTCTTTCTTCAGCACAACCTTTGTTGTGACAATTGTCACTCGCATGTTGCCATGGCATTGAACCTAATGCGCTATGACAATAGCACCTCGTGGAACATGGTGAACCTCTGTTTGCTTGCCCTCATTAACGGCAAACATGTCAGGTGAGTGTAACAGAGAGCCGTGTTATTAAAATGTTGAAGTATTTAATATTTGAAATGTTTCCTAAGGTAAGTGCATGTCATTCTGAAGTGCTGTTTGTAGGGAAGGAGGTGGTCAGTTACAAGCTGAATGACTTACATGAAGACTATGGTCCCTTTAGGTTACAAAGGCATTCACACATCACAAATGTTAAACTCGCTATAAACACTGGTAAAGCTGTGGACCAACATCCAATATGAGAACGTTCATTTCATCAATCCATGGCACAGAACTACATTCTTTTTTTTCTATCTGCATCTAAAATATTTCTGTTAAACCTGCATTAGGTAAGATTAGTCTATTGTTTTTTTTCTCCAAGATTAGCTCTCTAACTGTTAAGTAGGTGGGTTTGACATTTCTTGAGCCTTCCCTTTTTCCTGCTCATGTTTACAAAGCTCCAGGATCTACAGTGGCCTGTAAAGTAGAGTATCTGTAAAATGAATGTGAGGCCCATCCAAACACAAACAAGCATTCCCCGGTGCACCAGCCGTGCACAGGCACCCACACTTAAGCACTGCCCCCCCCCCCCCCCAAATCCCTCCATCCCAGGCCTCCAAGTTGCACTTGCCCCTGGTATAACTGAAAGTTGGGACTCTGTTGTTTTGTGTGTTTGTTTTTTTTTACTTTGTCACATTCCTGACCAGAAGTGAGTTTTTTCAAAAGGGTTTTCTCAACCACACTATACGTTTGTCTGAGGTCATGGTGTAAACTTTTTTTTTTTTGGTCTGTCATGTGCTACATAAATTGCAGGTTACTTGAACAAGTAAGAAATAAACAAAATTGACTATTACATCTTTAATACTGTAAAAAAAAAAAAAAAGTTGACTTGTGTACTGTGTTTAAAAAGGGACAGCTGAAAAGAGAGCACCAGTCAGAGCTCATCTGTCACATCAGGGAGAAACTAGACCAATCAGAAAGCACAGCGTCATAACATATGAATTGATTCCTCATTTTGATGTTCGATGTGAACTGAAGCTCTTGATTTTATTCATTGCGCTGCTGCCACATGACTCACTGACTGAATTATTACACGAATGAGCAGGAGTACAGGTGTTCCTATTAAAGTGGCCAGTGCACGTATATTTCTGTTTTTGTGCGTGCGTTCATTTTTACTTGAAGGATATTATAATGAATGAACATTATAATATCATGAAATAGCAAGACTACTGTCACAAACAACAATGGGCTTGTACAAAGTATTAGGAAAATTTTATCCTTGGTAATGCAGCAAATTTCTGTTTACTCCATGACGGTACAACAGCTACAGTTACCCTGGCACTGTTCCTTTCTTTAAGATTTAGAGTGTTTTTCTTTAATTGGGTTTGTTTTGGCTTCTTTTTTGGTGGTTAAGTCAACTTTATTTATATAGCACTGTAGAAGAAGAAGAACCAAGGCCGAAGCCTTTATTTTTGTCACATGTACTCTCGCA
>JAOTRR010000013.1:12309555-12321300 GCA_028570945.1 Gogo arcuatus | reverse complement strand
TTTTTTTTAATTTAACAAAAGGTATATTTAAGTTGATAAAGAATAGGAAAATAAATGTCGCATTTTTTTTTAGTAATAAAATTTTCTTAGTGTATTTTTTTTCCTCAAACTATCATGGGAAAATTGAATCGTGAACCCAGTATCATGAACTGAATCGAATCGTGAATTGGGTGAATTGTTACATGCCTAATGCTTGCAGTCTAAGCATTAAATGGACTCAAGTCCAGCATGAATGGGAAGTACTAGTGAAGTTCTTTCATGTATTTTAATGTTATTTATTTATTTGTTTATTTTTGAAGATCATTAAGGTGCCATTGGAAGACTTTAAGTTTTGCATAAAATGTTCCCTTTTGTTTCACAGTGCTATGCTCCCGGAGGCGATAATCCCACCATCTGAAGAGCACAGTTACGCCCAGTGGCTGGAGGAGCACAACCATGCTATGGCAAATGAGAACCAAGAAAACCATTATTTAAAAGCACAAGGAAAAGGTAAGAGTCGTTGGTCTGTTTTGGTAGACTGTTTTGAGCTTCGTTAGTTCTGACTGAATGACTGAATTACACAGATCAAAACTAGCTTCAGGCTCAGTGTTTATGCACAAAGGGTCTTTGTGGCTACAGGTTTTCTCCTCAGCTGAAGAGAAGCCACAAAAACAATAATATGAAGGCCAAGGTCAATTATTAAATGGAGGAAATCAGGTGTGGCTCCTGCTTGGTTAGAATAAGAGTCCCTTTGTGCATAACATTGTTATAGAGTATCCAATCTCTGAATTTCGTCTATAATGCCTTGTATTTGTGTCTCTTTGAATTATAGATCCTCAGAACATCAACCGATGTGGTGTAGATGAAAGACACTGTTCTCTTTGTCAGCAGCAGGGTGATGCCAAACCCTCTGTAAGTTAGTCATGTTATTATTTTTATACATTATTATATACCTTTTGTATGCAGCTGTCTAATAAGTGTGTTAACAGGACGCTGGAAGGCTGCTGTACCTGGGCCAAAATGAGTGGGCTCATGTGAACTGCTGTATCTGGTCGGCTGAGGTGCAAGAAGTCAGGGGTGCGTTGTTGCATGTGCACAGTGCTGTAGCCAGAGGACGTTTCATGGTAAGTACAAATTTATTTCAGTTCAAACTGGTTTGCATTCAGAACCAAAGGCAACTGTAGCCTTTGAATCAGTGCATTATCATCGGTGGCTGACACCAGAAACAAATTCTTTCCTTCCTCTGCAGCGTTGTGAGCGGTGTAGCCAGCATGGGGCGACAGTGGGCTGCTGCCTGTCTTCCTGTCAGAGTAATTACCACTTCATGTGTGCTCGTGCCAGCCATTGTGTCTTTCAGAGCGATAAGAAGGTCTACTGTTACAAACACCGTGACCTCATCAGCAACAAGGTTTTGTGTTGAGTCAAATCATTCACAGTTCTTCATAATCCACACTGTTGCATTCTGTTAAGTAAAAATAATGATTTCCTCTTTTATAGGTGATGAATGGATTTGAGGTTCTCAGACGAGTCTATGTAGATTTCGAAGGCATTAACCTTCGAAGGAAGTTTCTAACTGGCTTGGAACCAGAGTCCATTAATGTAATGATTGGTATGTAAACCAGTAGGATTTTAATCTAAGTAAGAAACTGTTAAATCATGCACCACTTCTCCTGACGTGAAGACATTAGTTGCATGGCCTATAAACCTGTATTAGTAGCAGCTTAAGTGCATCAAATTGGTTTTTTCGAGCTACCTGCACATATCATAACCTTATTTCATTTTTTCTTCCGTAACAGGCTCTTTACAGATACACAGATTGGGTATGCTGACAGAGTTGTCTGCAAATGCAGGAAAATTGTATCCTGTGGGTTACCAGTAAGTAATATATTGAAACATTTATTATATTGCTTTAACATTAACAAGAACGACCATGCGTATGTGTTGCACATAATGTGCAAGTTGTATAAATACGTCTGTGCTGTAATATGAAAGGAAATATGAATTATCGTGCATTGATACAGTTCAGCCTATTTTTCATTATAAAGAGTTTATCTAATAAGTCTCCAGGCTGTTACACCCCTCTTTTAACTTGCTGCTAGAAATATCTCGACAACTAGCAGTATTTTTCAGATGGTCAATGCTGTCGTTTTTAGGTGCACTCGGTGGTACTGGAGCACAGTCGACCCACGAAAGCCATGCAAGTACACCTGCAGAGTGATTGATGTACAACCGTCGTCAGTAAGGAAAACGCCGTATCGAGCGCAAAACCAGGAAGAGAACTGCACTATTGCACACAGCCCAAAACACCACGAAGGCGAGTTTATTTTAAGTTTCACATCTTACCTATAATTTTTTTATTATTATAAAGTTGAATTAATTTAAGGGATAAATATAAAGAAAACATTTTATATCCAGATTTCTGTAAAGCTGCTTTGTGTCAGTATCCATTGTTAAAAGCGCTTTGTAAATCAAATTGAATTGAATTACATTATCGCAATTTAGGTTCATGTTCATCTGCCATGCATGGTGAAGATTAGTGTTGATTTATAGGGACATAACTGGAGTAGAATTGCCTCTCCGTTTTTGGTAAAGCTTTTCCAACTTGTGAAGCAAATAAGTGGGTCCTCAGAATGAAACACCTGCTTATTCCTTTCTACCTGGTGCTTTTAAGCAATCATATTAATTTAAATCTCAAATGATATCCTGCCAGATCAGGGCAGGTACTGCCAAGTAGGGGTAAATCACTGAAAAATGTACTTTTTAAGCAGCGTCTCATATTGGTACTCATAAATAGGAAATGTGTTCCATGTTTTTCTTCAAGTCTGTTCTGTTATATACTAGTTGGTCATGTTAGATTATTAGGGTAGAGTATATTGATATGTAAGATATATATAAAACCTCCATGTCTTGGCCTTTCTTTACAAAAATTGGTGTCAGTATTGTCTCCCACGAATAAGTGTTGATGTGATATTTGGTTCAGTTCTGCCAAATGGTGCTAGTGATGACTGCATGAATCAGACCTGAAACCGGTTAAAACCACTTTGATGATAATGTCAAGACTGTAAAGAATTAATAAAGAAGTTCAGGGCTTGGCTGTTGCAGTTTGACATAGATGGCCTGTTTTACTACTCTTCTAGAACAGTTCTACATTATTAGGCACTTTTGGACCAAAGGAACTTTTTTTTATAGTTCTTAGAACTGTTGGAGGAAGTACCCACTTTTTTGTGTGTCCGCACTGCAGGAACTGAGAGACTTTTCAGAGATTTCTTTTAGTTCCTACTTCAGGATGGGTAGACGTAAGTGTATGTTGATTGGTTGAACACATGAGCCAGTGTATCACCGGCAACGGCCATTTTTAAAAATCCATGCAAAACATTAGAATTAATAAATGGGGGGGGGGACGAATGGAGTGATAGTGAAGTCCAGGCTTCTTGTTGTACGTCACGCAGAAGCGACATTGCTATACCAACTGTTGGCCAGCTTACATCACTTCATCATTCGTACTGGTGGTGCGAATGCAAACAGAAAAAAGGCCATTGAAGGTATGTAATTCTGAGGGGAGCTACCCAGTGGGTAGTCCCTCTCAAGGAGTTCCTAGAACTGTTGGTCTGAAAGCACCCATTGTCTTCAAAACACTGTCCTTGTACAGCATCTCTGCATAAAGGGGGGTGTTTTAATACCAACTATCAACTTGGTAAAATGTTTCTATAGCAGTTTCGTCTCACTATTCAGTAGACCTGGTGAAACCTCTTGGATGAGTGATGTGAAATGTTTCTTAGATATGGACACCACAGAGGCTGGTCTTGCCATGAAGCTCACCCCCAGTACCCCATCTCCCAACTCCAAACTGGACTCAGGAACAGGATCTAAAACTACTGGACATCCTCATAACAGGAGACCAGCTGGTGGGACATTCAAACCATTGCCCTCACCAGGTGTGTTTTCCTCCCAGACTAACGGTAAAATAAAAAGTATTTTGCTATATGTATGTGTTTTTTTTTATATATATATATATATATATATATGTACGTTTCCCCATCCATAGGGACCGCAGTTTCCGCTTCCCATCACATCCTGACCATCAGTGATCTTGATGAGACGCGCCGATCAAGAAGGATTTCGTTGCGCAGCCGAAATGCCTCACCGCCCCATACGTCCCCTTCTGGGCCAATGAAATTGTGCTCCGGAGCTGGTCTTCACCCCAGATCGCTCCCATTTAGCTTGCCCGTCTCTCCACTTGGTGCTCATGAAAACCCCATGAGCACTCCGTCACCTCGTCGCAGGGGCCGGCCTCCTTCCTCCCCTTCTGGTGCTACTTCGGCATACTCCCCTCGGCAAGGTGCAATTGCGAGTCCCCCTTCAACTTTGGTCTTGTCTCCATGTCACTCTCCAAAGATTCAGCAGCATTTAAAGGTAACACCACAAGAGTCTGCAGAAGTACCTCAAGATTTCTCTGCCTCTTTAGAGCCTGAAGATGCTGCTGGAATGCCAGAGGAAGGCCTCTCCATGATTGCAGTAATGAACGATGGTGACACAGTGCCACTGTCTTCAGACCAAGAGTTGCTCTCTACACAGTTTGATACTGACACAGATGTAGCAGTTGCCTCTGTGTTGAATGAAAAACTTGAATTCGATGAGGCCTTGCTAAATGAGAATGTGGCCTTGCACTTTGGCCAGCATGGCAGTGGAGCAGAAGCTGCTGAGCAGGGACAGGGGTTATTGACTGAAGGAAACGGCTTGATCGATGAAAGTCAAGTTTCAGGTGCAGGTGCCAGTAGATACAGCTCCAGAGTAAAAGATTTTTCTGACCTTTCAGCTGCTGAAGAGCAAACGGACCAAGAGTCACCTAATGAAGGCTCTGATCATTACTTTAATTTCTCTCGTTCAGTAGTAGTCTGTGATTCTGCTAAGGATTCTGCACAAACAGGGTTGACGCTCCTTCCTAGCTCGCAGTCGATCTCTCAGCTGGATGGAGCAGACAACAATTCAGAAAGTGATGCAGGTGAAGCCAGTGGAGAGGACAATACTCAGGATGTAGAGAATAGTTATCATAGTCAGGACACATCAAATGGCACTGCTTCTGTGGGAAAACCCTCTGGAAGCAGGCTAGTTTGCACTGGCAAAAATGAGTCATTTGTGACTGAATCTGTACATATGGGTGGTGAGCCAAATATGTTAGAGAAGTTTCAGGGATTGGAATTCTTACAGAAAAGTGGTGAAATGATTGTTGACACCATCGCTGAGGTGCCATCACAAGAAGGTACATCTATGAAGGATTTCATGGTGCAAGAAACGCAGCTGACACCTGAGGCAGATGTACAAGATGTGGTGTCATCGTCTCCCATGTTTGACGCAAGCAGTGATCTACTTGCCAGACACGAGGATGTTCTAATGGACAGTGAGCCACTGGATCACTTAAATGAGGTAGTGCTAGATCCGGATAGCGATGCTCAAGATGGAAGTATAGTGAATAGGTGTGACTCCTCAGCGTTGGGTAGCCATGAGAAAGAACCAGAGCAGATTGTTTTTCCAGAACCACTTCCTTTGAGCAGTGTTGGAAAAGTGAGAATTATCAGTTCTGGTCCAGGCCCACATAGAAGTTTTATTATTCCACAACCTGTTACACGACACAGAGTAGTCAGCATGGCTGTACCTTGTGTCACGTCATTGGCCGTGTCTTTACCTGTTAACAACGTTTCCACTTCACCTACTCTGTCAGTTTTTCCACAAAGAAACCATGTGGTCACTTCCTCTCCAGTTGTAATTAATGGTCTGGACTCTCAGCTCAAGGATGCAACAAAGGGCCGACCTCTTGCCATACGCATTCCTACCTCTACAAAAACAAGTGTGACTGGTACGTTGACAAGCCCGCAAGTTTTGCTTGTCAACCGCTCTGGTCAAATTTTAATAAAAGACCCACAGACCAATAGTTACCAGATGCCTAGTGCTAATTCACCTTCTTACACCCAGATTAGCCAGATTGCTAAGATCATCCACAGTCGTAACCTCGTTCACAGAGCTGTTCCCAGAGTCATGGTGACCCCAGTACCACAAATGAGCCCCAGCCAAGGTCCAACCACACATGTAGTATCATACACCAATGGTGTAGCACCCTCAACTAAAGTTTTGATCAGGAGACTACCTCAGAAATCTTCAACAGTGCAAATGAACAGCAGCAGTATACCTAAGAGAGGAACCAGTGGCGTAAAGCTAAAGAATGTGTCCGTGCCAAGTACACAAGTGTTAGAAAGGATCCAAGGGGAGGATGCACAGGCAATAATTGAGAGAGCCATGGCAAGCCACAGGGACATGGCAAACCCTCAGGCACTGAGCCCATCCCACGTACAGGTCCACCCATTCCTTAATAAGCTAAAGTCTCCTGAGTCTCCTGATGTGGTTAAACAGTTTCCAGGATTGCATCGCCAAACTAAGCCCAACATTCTGTCCCATTCAAGGCCTCAGGTCAGGGTCAAGAGGGTGTCGTCAGTATCAGAACGAACTGGTTTAAAACAATGCAAGACCACGTCCATAGAGCCAGCAGTTCTTAGCTCTCAGGATGAGCTAAACAGGTTAGTCAGACTTACCAGGAACTAAATATGTGCTTTTGTGCTGAAACCATACAAATCATAATATCCTTCCTCAATTGTAGATCAATTGGAGTCCGCATTAAAGCCCCAACTATTAAGGAGGTGCTGCATTTTAACCAGCCTGAAGCTGAAAATCTTTGTGAACCAAAGAGTAATGAAGCCAAAGAATCTGAAATCAAAAGGTTAACTATTAATTTATATGTACTTTTACAAGTACTACAGTCAGTGTCTCGAGACCCACTTCAGTCTGTTTGCTTTTTATAGAATTATTCCAAAGGAATGTGAACCCTGTGAACTGCAGGAAAGTGAAAGCAACCATGGCAAAAATGATGAATGGGTCAGCTCCAGAAACAGCGAATTGTCTGACTGGGCCCCCTGTATAGGTATTGTTGAAACAACTTTATATTGTAATTAATTTATCCTAGAGGATTCCTAATTGATGAAACCTTTTTATCCCTTTCATCTCAGGATGGAGTTCAGACGAAGATTCATCACCACCATTTAAGAATGACCAGGATGGGTGTTCCAGTCAGGATAAGCCTCACCTGTGGTTCAAAATTACTAGTGATGATGGCTTCAGTGTGGAGGCAGATAGCATAGAGGGTAAGAAACATATTCTGTTTATATAGTGACTGACTGACTGACTGACTGACTAATGCTAACAGGTTCTGGGTAGAAAAAAAATTCATTCCTAATTGACATCAGAAGACTGTTTGTACTGCCATTTTCCTCTTTTCTCAACCGCTTTAGTGGCTTGGAAGTCAGTGGTAGATGGCGTCCAAGAGGCACGGACAAACTACAGGCTTGAGCAGCTACCACTGGGCAGAATGAGTGGTGCCAGGGTCCTTGGTGTCATTCACGATGCTGTGGTGTTCTTGATGGAGCAGCTGCAGGGAGCTTCACAGTGCTACAATCACCGCTTCCGTTTCCACCAACAAGAAAAAGCTGAGGAAGAGCTACCGATAAACCCTAGTGGGTGTGCTCGTGCCGAAGTCTATACAAGGTATAAACCAGTAAAAGAATGAATTTTCATTATTATATTCATATATTTGATGTTTATCCAGTTTTGCAAGGCCACTATGTACACTATAAATTTGTGTGTAGGCTAATGGGTGACTCCCCCCTCCCCACATAGTTAGTACCATACACTTAAGCAATAGCGATATTCATTTGATCACAAAACGTTTCTAACAAAGATCAGTGAACAATAAACCGAGTGAGTGAACTGTGCATTGATGGGTGTGGATGTACTGGATTGACTGCTGTGTAAATGTTGGATTTTTTTATTTTATTTTATTTTTTCCAAAAATATCGTGGGTAAATCGAATCATGAATTGAGTCAATTGTCACCTGTCATGTGAAAAGCCCTACGTTTTGAGAATGAACTGATGGAGGCAGGCTGGGATGCTTTGCTTGGTTTTTTGTGAAGTGTAAAATGAAGAGAATTTAATTTGTGTGAAATATCCAAAGAATGTAATGCCACTGAGTGGCTTGCTTAATGTATTTTCAGAACGGTGGCGGTGACAAAATGTCAACTGCTACATCCCAGAAAACAAACTTAAACAATGGGGGGGTTTTACTGTGACCAAAATCATAGGTCTACTGACTACTAGTAGTGACCTAATTAATATTTCCTAGAAGCTTGAAGAGTAGATGTTCTGATGTTGTTTATTTCGAAATACTAATGTTTAAATGGTTCCCATGTTTATTGGCCAGCTGTATTTGATAAAGTATAGATATAAATACTTTGTTGATACATATAGGCACTACAGCTTTTTCCCCTGCTCATCCTTCTTCTCTCTTGCCCTAAATTGAGCTCAGTGTCTGACCAGGTTTTGGTGTTCTTTGCGGTTCTCATGGATGCATTCTGTGATGCATACGTATGTCCATAACAAAGAATACTTGTTTCTTATCCTGCAGGAAAAACACATTTGACATGTTTAACTTCTTGGCCTCCCAACACCGCCAGCTTCCTGAGAGCAGGCCGTGTGATGAAGATGAGGATGATGTCAGGCTCAAATGCAGCAGGTCTGTTTGTAACTGTACAGGTTTTTTTTATTTATTTATTTATTTGAGCATGGATGTATGAATGGAAGATGCCTCTGATGTTTGTTGTGTAGATGACTTTTTTTTTCTTCTTCTTCTTCTCCAAATTCCAAAATGTTTTAGACGTGCAACCAGCATGGAGTTGCCAATGGCAATGAGGTTCAGGCATCTTGAGAAAACATCTAAAGAAGCTGTTGGGGTTTATAGGTAAAGCAGCCAGATTGCGTCTGTGAAAGATGCAGATTTTTCTCAATTCACTGTGAACGAAGTTGTCAAACATAAATTCGTGATGAAAAATAAATTGATATTAAGCTGCACAATCATAGCTCTGTGATATTGCTGTGAGCACATGAAGACCATGCGTGTGCTTATATGGTTTATTTATTATTATTATTGTTATTATTATAGATCTGCTATTCATGGACGTGGTCTTTTCTGCAAACGCAACATAGAGGCTGGAGAGATGGTGATCGAGTACGCTGGTAATGTCATTCGTTCAGTCCTGACTGACAAGCGGGAGAACTATTACAGCAGTAAGGTATGGAAGATGTCATGAGGCATTTCAATGTGAAAATGTTCGTGCTCTTGTTTTTCTGCTTCTCACACTTCAACGTCATCGCTTTATTATCTCGTTCTCTCTAGGGCATCGGCTGCTACATGTTTCGCATCGATGACTTTGACGTAGTGGATGCCACCATGCACGGCAACGCAGCACGTTTTATTAACCACTCATGTGAGCCGAACTGCTACTCGAGGGTTATTAATGTGGAAGGTCAGAAGCACATTGTCATATTTGCACTGAGGAAGATCTACCGTGGGGAAGAGCTCACCTACGACTACAAATTCCCGATCGAAGACGCCAGCAATAAGCTGCACTGTAACTGTGGTGCTCGGCGATGTAGGCGCTTTCTCAACTAGGAGTATTACTACTCTGAATGAGCGGGATCTGTAGAACAACTGTGTGGGCAAGATGAAAGAAATGAATAGATGGAGGAAATAGATGGAGAAAAAAAAACATATTAGATAATTCATGTCTTGAACATCTGTTCAAATTTTAGGACAGTTCTAGTCCAGGTAAGACTAGAGTGACGCAACAGGAAAGCTCGAATACGATGATGCCACAGCCAACTGTTAGAGATCAAAAATGGCTCGACTCGCTGGATGTGAAAAGGAGCATTGTTATGTCCCCTGTCAGTCAGAGCAATCTTGAGTGTATGTGAACTCGTGTACATTGAAGTGCATCCCTAAATGTGTGTGACATAGAATGAAAAAAGATATGGGAGCTGGCTTCACGTGCCTTGGAGGAAACGCTTGCTAGCTTTCACCCCTCATCGGTTGGTGATAAGGGAGAGCTAGCTAATGTGCAGCTAATATGATTGGCATTTAGTTCATATGAAGGTGGTTGAATTTTCAGTTTCCATTCTTATGTCTGGAAAAATCCTCTTTGTGCCTCTATGGCTGCATTTCATTTCGAACATCCAGAGCAAATGACTTTTCATTACCTTGTCCAAGTCCCATTAATGAGTCCTCATAGCCGTAGTGCTGGACCTCAATCCACCAGAACTTTAGAGTAAAACAAACAGTATTTTATCTTTTAAATGTGTTCTTTCTACTGATCTCGAAGGTCTCCATACTTGGAGAATCCACCATTTGCACCTTATAATTGTAGCTCTGTATTTTGTCAGAGAGTACCTGGATTATTATAACTCGCTTCCTCTGAAAACATGGTTGAGTAAACGTTTTTAATGAAGGTCATTTTCACTGCATATAACTTATACACACTCGCACACATTTCCCTCGTCGTTTACTTCGCCCGAGTTGAACAAGATCTAGCCAGCTCCAGTCGTACGACTTCCTTCAGCTTCCTACTGTCATATACTTGTACAGTTTTGTTTTTGTTTTTTTTTACCCCCTCTTTTGAACTGTATGAAAACGGGGTGTATATAAATGGAAGGTGTTCAGTGGTCTGCACTGGAAAAGTAATTTTAAATTTTTAAACGAATCTCTAGTTTTTATACATTTTTTTTTTCATTGTGCTTTTGGAGAGTTTACCCCCCTGGATGTCGAAACATTTCTAGCATAAGCTGTGAAATCTTCCAGCTGTAACCAGCACAATCACAGCAGACTTATAAGACAAGTGAGAGCATACAGCTGTTGTGTTTTGAGAGATCAAACATGTAACCTGAAGAGGGAACCATCCTTCTAGCTATGAATGATTCCTTTAATCAGTTCTCTCTTCTGTAAGTAATACGGGGACTTTGAAAGTCTACTACCTCAGCGGCTAATGACCAGTGATGGCTAGTGAAACACCACGAACAGAAGCATAAATCTTTGCTATCATGTTCTACACTAGCATTAAATGTATGCAATGTGACTGCAGGTTGTTGTTGTTATTATTAGTAGTAATTTTTTTTTTGTTGTTGCTTTCAACAGGCTTCAGGTCCCTATTTGTACATAATGTTTGTTTTCTCAGTATGAAGTGTAAGGATTGAGTCCTTAATTTAGCTTGAGAACTACTTCCATATTATTTGGCACAGTGGCAATCTATGTATATAGCTGTACAAAAATTTGAAACATTTTTTTTTAATGCACTTTTTTTTTTATTTATAATGTTCTAAATGTAATAAAGAACGTTTAAACAAAAAGCATTTACCTTAATTTTTTTAATGAACTTGTTACATGAATGTTTTATATTTGTGGATCTTGTAAAATAAAATGTGCCACCCAGAGGTGTAGATTTGAATCCAAATACTTGGACAGGTTGTTTCTTTTTAAGAAATGTAAGATATCAGGCTATGGTAGAAATGAACACCTTGCTGGAAATAGCAGTTCATGGCTGCTTACGGCGCATCATCTGATTTGCTGTCTTTTATTTCTATTATGAAAATGTCATTAAGAAAAGTTTGTATTAATTCAACTGTAAAAATAAAGTTTAGTTGGCTAGTTTAGCTTGAGTGCCAGTGCTATGGAGATCAGTCATCTGAAAACACATTTCTCATCTTTTTTTACATGCCCACAAAACATAAAACTAATTTGATCTAAAAAGCCATTAAAAATGATTAAATGTTGGGTTCATCTTACATGTCTAAATGTGTATGTATGCGTGTGTATGTATGCGTGTGTGTGTATGTAT
>JAOTRR010000013.1:11953657-11965341 GCA_028570945.1 Gogo arcuatus | reverse complement strand
TTTTCAATTAACAGCTGTGCCTCGTCAAAAGTTAATTAGTGGACGAGTTTCTTGCTTTCTTAATGCGTTTGAGATCAAACAGTAAATACTAAATAATAAAAATACAGTAAATAGCCCTATTCCACATCTGTAGTAATCCATATTATATCAAGAACCGCTCAACTAAGAGAAACGACATCCATCATTACTTTGTCATGAAGTGTCCTTTAATTAATAAAAATAAAGAAAAACCATTGAATTAGTTGTGTCCAAACCTTTGACTGGTACTGTATATTAATAAATCGGATTTTATTGATGCAAAAATGTTAGAAATGGTGCATCCTGAGTTCATCTCAAATTGTATTCGGTGCACTTTTTTAATCAAGGCGCTCGCATTGTGACCTTTTATGCTGATGCACCAATGCGAACCGCTGAATCTTACCATCCCTACAGTACCTATTAGATGCAGTTTTCAAGATACATGTCTACCAGTAATGTATGCAGCATTGGCTAGTTGCTGCTAACGTTTTTCCAGATTCAGTTTTATGCCTGAATTTGGGATTTGCCCTGGAAATGTAAATTTTGGTGTATCACTAGAGAAATTCAACATTGAAGTAGGGGAGACAACAAACATGATGTGTGACCTAGGGAGTGTGGCATAAGACATGATCAGCACGATGGCTTTGATCAACCATGGCAGCATTAGCATGAACGTTGAAGCTTTGGAACCCTCTCTCTGTTTTACAGATAGGAGGTGAGTGAGCTAGACAGATTAAAAGGATTACAATTGCTGCTGCTCTGGTCTCTGTGGGTAGAGATGAAGCAAGGGCTTTGGCTCCACTGTCGGGGGGTAGTTGTGTGGCATCGTGGACATTATAGAAATATGTACCAAAGTTAAAAATAGACCAACATGTCTGTGAAAGACATTTAAACCAATAATGTAAACTTAGAATTTCATTCTACAAACAATTTGGACTCTAGTGAAAGGTGGAAGTTCAGATGTTCCCATGCATAGAACCTTTTATGGGCATTACACACAATATGGCCAGAAGTTTGTGGACACCTGACCATCACACTGTTATGTCGTTCTTCCCAAACTGTTGGCACAAAATTTGAAGCACACAATTGCATAGAATGTTTTTGTATTCTGCAGCATTACAATTTCCCTTCACTGGAAGTGAGGAGCCCAAACCTGTTCCAGCATGACAATGCCCCTGTGCACCAAGCTCCTTGAAGGTCCATGGTTTGCCAAAATTGAGTGGAAGATCTCGAGGGTCCTACACAGAGCCCTGACCTCAACCCCACTGAACACCTTTGGGATAAACTGGAACACTGACTACACCCCAGGCTTCTTCACCCAACATCAGCACCTGACCTCATTAATGCTGTTGTGGCTGAATGAACACGCATCCCCACAGCCACGCTCCAAAATCTAGTGGAAAGCCTTCGCAGAAGAGTGGAGCTTATTCTAACAGTAAAGAAGGATTAAATCTGGAATGCGCTGTTGAACAAGCATATATTGGTGTGACGGTCAGGTGTCCACATACTTTTGGCCATACGATGTATCTATGAACACTGAGCCAATTATTTTATTATTCAGTAACTGGAATGTGCATAGTTGGTGATCATGATAGTCTTACAGTTATGGGGTAGATTTCTTTTAATTATTAAAAACATTACTTGTGTCGGGCTTCTGAAGAATCATGTTGGTCTGTCACAAGACAACGTTAATACTCCAAATCCCCCCCAAACCGGAACAGTCAAGAATCTGTGGTCACCTGATTATTGAATACATCTTTATACGATGTATCATCTGAATTGTGTATTGAGCTTCCATGTTTTGCCTTTTTTTTTTTTATTTATTAGAATGAGGTTGCTGACAGCAGACAGAGGTTACTACTGGATCATATCGCTGCTGTGCTCTTGGTCTTCCAACTTGGGACTTCATCCCATTCAGTGGACATTCTGACATTGCTTCTTTTGCCTTTTCACTGTGATTTGAACTGAACTGCAAAGACAACATTTAAGGAGGAACACACAAATGGGGACCATTTCTCTAAATGCCTGTGAGATAAATAAGTAAGAGAACATTCCCTCGCCGGTAAGAATTTTTTTTTGGTTTTTTTTTTTTAAATGTCTTTTTTTTTTTTGCTATGAGCAGCAAATTATAAACTAAACTTGTACAAATAACTACACTAAGGAAAGTTATGTGCATTACATGACTGTTTTTAAATGGCTTAGACTTTCAATACTTTTCCATGAGTACATCATTTTTTTTTTTTTTTTCTGGGATTGAAAGTAGACCTGTTGAATAATAGTGTGTACATCAATAGAAGTAGATTTTTGGGAATTTGAATTAAATATCAGTATACTTAATGGCACTATCAGTTTTTGCATATAATTTAATTAAGTAGTTGTGTTCTTTTTACTGCAGCAACAAGGGAACGAGAAGGAACCAGAGGAGTGTCCCTCAACAGTGAGGGAAATGTTCCAGTTTGGAAAGTACCCTATGGACATTTTAGAAATGCTTAGTGGGCACCAGGCTCATCAGTTCAAAGGCCTAGGGTTTGAACGACAGCTGCAGCACCAACAGCAACTTCAACACCAGCAACAGCTACAGCAGCAGCAACAACAGGGCGAGGCCTCTGGAGCTCTCCTCTCTGGGCTTGGCCTAGGTTCCCTTCAAGGATCTAGGAGTAATGCATTTTCAGATTCCTCGTCGATTTTTGCCAAAATGAGTGCACCACCTCCACCCATCCCCCAGCAAACACAGACTTCTTCCTCACAAAGCTCTCGCAAATCTAGTAAGATGAGCACCACTGGCAGTTCAGCTTCTGGATACCCACAATTTTTGCGTCCTTTTCATCCTGCAGAGGCTGCTCTAGCACAGGAGCAACTTCACTCAGGGATGGGACGGTTTGATTTTGCAGGAGGCAGTAGTACTGGTGGTTCTGGAGTGATTGGAGGAGTTGTAACATCTGCTCCCCCACCACCACCACCACCACCCCTGCACCCTGGTCTCTCTGTGCCTCAACCATCGCCTGGACCATCTTCTTCATCACCTTCTCCCTCCAGTTCGACCACCACCTCCAATAACCCTGCTACCAGCAGCAGTACAGTAGCTGGACTGGTTGGGGCTCAGACTGAGGCACGTAGTTTACACCAGCAATTTAGTTGCATGCTTGCAGCCAACCAATACTTCCTTTCTGGAATGCCTACCAATGCTAGTCTTGAGCAGTTCCTAGTTCAGCAGGGTCCCCATAATCATCTTGGACTTACAGACTCAAACACAGGTTTAGCTCCTCCCCCAGCACTTCACCCCTCTCACACACATGGCCACCCAGCCCCTCAGCCTCAGCAGCAACAACAGCAGCTACCACCACATGCATTGTCTCACCCTCACAGCCATGCCCACCCACATCACCCTCTTCACCCTGCCCCTCAACCATCACCAATTGGTGGATTTGATTTTCAAGGCATCCCTGTTCTTTCCTCTAATCAACTAGCTTCCCTAATGCAACAGGAAGCTGGACTTCCTCTCCCACTTCCACTTCATCTCTCTGCCCCAAAGGATGATGGGAAAGGGGATGGTACATCTGTGGCTGGAGGAAGCGGAGGTAGTGGCAGCAGAAGAAAGAAAGCAATGGCCGGATACCTGCCCCAGAGAAAAAGTGATGGCAGTAGTGGTAGTAGTAGCAGTACTAATTGCCATAGCAGCTCTGGGGCACATGGCCATGATGGGTCTTCTGGCCTTGTTGGAGGAGGTGCAGGGGTTGGCATGAGAGGTCTTGGTAGTGACCCCTCCTCAATCCTCTCCTCTTCAACACCGTCCTCCTCCTCTTCTTCAACTGTCTCTTCCTCTGCCCCCTCCTCAAATTCTGCCTCTGTGTTGGTAACAAATGTTTCACAGATACCCAAATCTGATGATCAATCTGCAATGACTCCCACTGTTACTCAGCCTGAGCCTTATCACTGTGGAGAGTGTGGCAAATCATTCACACACCTCTCTAGTCTCCGTAGACACATACGTAGCCATGAAGACGGGGTTAATGGTCGCAATGGCAGTGTCAACACAACTCCAAATACGGTCCATCAACATCAGTCAGATACAAGTCTCCCTCACTCAACACAAGATGGCATATCTCAGCAAAATGCCCGTCATCAACATGAACCAAGTCAGTCCAATCCAGACCCTTCCTCTTCATGCCCAAGTCCAGATAAGACATATTGTTGCAGTGAATGTGGGAAAGGTTTCAAGAAAAGAGGGCATCTCCTTCAGCATGGTGTTATACATTCTGGGGCACGACCATATGCTTGTTCTACTTGTGAGAGATCTTTTAACCGGCGTGAATCTCTTACTCGACATGAGAAAATTCATGAGGATAAGCCTTACCGCTGTCCAGCTTGTGATCGCTGCTTTAGAGAGAGTACCTCTTTGCTTAACCATGCTGCCTCTGGCTCATGTGGCAAACCAGGTAGGGGATCAAGTTCAAGAAGCAGTGATGGCAGTTCAGTGAGTTCTGAAGACAAGGTTGAAGGTAGTGAATACCAAGGTGGACAAATAGGAAATGAAAAAGAATTGGGTTACGAGAAAGCTGAGGGAGGTGCAACAGAGATGTCCTGTGATGGCCTGTATCCACAGGGGAGAGGAGGGAATCCAAATACTGGTGATAAGCCAGAAGGGAAATATAATTCAGCATATTCAAGAGATCCCTATCAAACATCTTATAGAGTCGATGATTATCGTCGACCACAGGGTACCCTGACCTCATACTCTGGAGATGGGTCTTGTACGAACAGCATGTCAGGCCCTGCCCTCAGGAAAGCCCCCCTAGCTCCAACACTTCACCCACACCCTCCAAATCAGCAGCAGCATCACCATCACCAACAGCAGCCACATCTTCCTCTTTCCTCTCTTCTCGATGACTCAGAAGATGAAGTTACCAGCAGTGCCATGTCTGCGATAGCTGCAGCTGCTGCTGCCTCTGTCTTGCCTGAAATCAACAGCAGTGGGGGAAGAGAGGAACGAAGAGATATAATTGGAGGTTTGTTGGGAGGTCTTGGTTTTGGGTCTCTGGGTGGCCCATCTTCTACATCTGCAGGAAATGGAGGAAATGATGAGTGTTTGAATGGATCCATGATGCCTTTGTCTCATCCTGCTCAACAGCAGCCTAATTCACAAAATGCCACCTCTAATGCCAAACCGAAGCGGCCAAGGAAGCCCAGACAAAAGAGGGAACCTAGGCCTGGTGGTATCCCTGGAGAGGGTGTTAAGCGTAGGCGGAATAACCAGAACGGGGCTCGTGGGGATGGAGCAGAAAGGCCTTATTTATGCACTGTTTGTGGGCGTGGCTTTGGCAGACGTGAGACCCTCCGCAGGCATGAACGTGTTCATACAGGAGAAAAGCCATTCCATTGTGATGTTTGTGGCAAAGATTTTCGAGAGCCTTTCCATCTCACTAAACACCAGACTGTTCATTCAGGGGAGAAGAATTACAAATGCTCCCTTTGTGGAAAAGATTTTGGGTATGCACAAAGTCTGAAGAGACATGAAAAGCTGCATCTCAGAGGGGATTTCAAGCCAAGACGGAGTAAAACCAAGTCTTCGGCAACTCAAGGAGGAACAGTTCATCAAGATGGCAGTCAAACAGCCCCTGGATCATATTACCCTTATTCTCAAAATAAAGCTCAAGGATCCAATGCTAGCACATCCAACCAGCCCCCTCCTAAGCTTTATACGTGTGAAATTTGCTGGAAGTCATTTCGCCATCACTTCCATTTGACTGCTCATCACCAAGCCATTCATGAACATGGTGGGGAGAAACTGTTTTCATGTGAGGTGTGTGGAAAAGCCTTTGCTTACTCCAACAGTCTGACTAGACATCGCTTATCTCAGCATGGTTTAGCACGCGCTGGACCAACCACCCAGCCAACAGGAAGTGGATCTGGTGGAAATGCATCATCCTTAACAGAAAGCGAGGCTGCCACTAATGTTCTCCTGAGTCTGGCTCCAGACAATGCAAGTCATGGTGTACAGCAGACGCATTCAACCATTGCTCATACGCAGCATCTTCACTCTCAACCTGCTGGTTATTCCCCCCTCTTCTATACACCAGAGTCAGGTCCTCATAGTTCGAATACCAATGCCCCTTCACACCCTCAACACCCTCAGTACTCGCACTCCACTATAGGGCCCCTTTCCCATCAGCCTGTAAGCGCGAAGGGACAACAGATTTATCAAGGGATTACAGGAAACCCCATTCATTCTGCTCCCCCTCATATCCACATTTCATCCTCTCCACTCCACATTTCTCAGTACCACCACCAGCCGCACTCTTTTCAAATGCAGCCCCAGCATCTACATCATCAACTTGTACAGGTGCATGGAGATGTTGCCCAGAAAAAGAAAAAAAAAAAGAAAAAAATTAGATTCTTTGGTGGGGGGCAGCTGATTGGCGGGTTCAGTGAATTTGAGAACGCAAGATGGCATAGATTTTTGCGGAGGAAAAAAAGAAGGGTTCAGCAGCAGCTTAAACGGAAAAGGTGGATAGCCCAGTTAAAGTGGGCCAAGTATACTGGAGGAATTGGGATTAATTTAGGGGTTGGTACATGGCGTGTGGGTCGGCTGAAATTGAGAGGTTTGAGGTCTTTGATGGTTCCCTTAAGGTTCTTTACATGCCCTATCTGTCCTTCCACCACCTTTATACGCCGGATAACCCATTCAGTTCACTGTGTGATAAGGCACCCCCCAAGGAAACATGGCTGTCGGGCTCGTCTGCGGTGTATAGTTTGTGGTAAGCGTTCTCGAAGGCTTCTCTCAGCTCTTCGCCATCGGGCTCGGCATCTTTCCCAAGGATCTTTCTCTTGCCCCCAATGCCCCTCACGCTTCTGGAATGCTGCCCTACTACAGAGGCATAAATTTGCTTGTAGACGAGTTGGTAGAGGACGAAAAACACCAAAGGGGACTTATTCTCAGAAAGGAGAGTATTATATGGAAAGATCAGGTGGCATTGCAGATTACAGGCACTGAGTATTTTTCACTCTGAAGAAAATATGGCCGTCAAAACTGATGAGTTTGAAAAGCCTAGAGACCCCGTAATGCACAGTGGAAGTTCTGCTTTGAATCCACTACATATTTACAGTCACATACGTACTCATCATATAGATGGTCTCTGGTTCAAGCCAAGGGAGTGCCTCTTATAACAACATGAACATTAAGCCTGTATCTAAACAAGAAAAGACAAAACACACATCCATTATGGACATGGATCTGAAACATGGTTTCTCCAAAGGGGAAGAATATTTTAGATTATGGGACTATTTGGTAGCACCTTTGTTGTTATAGTAGCATCTCTATCCTCTAAAACATTCATTACGTATTTTCGTAACTTTTTTTTTTTTTTTTTTTTGTGCTGCGATAATGAATGCAAACCAGTAAGAGTGAACTAATCTCAACGGTAACATATTTTTCTCTAAGTGACTTTCCCCTTATTACTTAAAATTTTGGACAGTATAGTCTTTTATTTTCAAATATATGTAACTTTGTTTCTTGTGGCCTGTGCCCTACCCCCAGTAGTCTTGTGTTTATAGAAATGCTTGTCCTGGGACTAATGTTGCTGGTTGAGATGTTGTTGAACATAATTGTTTATTCTCTAAGGACAAATGTACTAAGACACTTAGGTTTTCAAATCTTAACATTGAAAACTAATTCTCATTCTTGCCTCAAAACTTTCAAATCATGTGAAAATTGTTGCATAACTGATGGGGTGGGGGCACCATAGCTCAATAGATGCCATGTTCCATGAGTTTAATGTCACCTGTTTTTTAAGAAATATGTAATTTTGTAGGTATTTCTATGACAAGTGTTATATCTTTGGTTGTGATGATGGATTGGCGTGAGTAAGAGTGGAGAGCCCAGTCCGTACTGTAAAATGCGTATTATATTTTATGTATCAATTGTTTTTGTTGCTTTTTTATTCTTCAGAGTGCAAGTTTTTTAATCATTTGTACTATTTGTGGTTGGGCGTGTGTATGTTTTAAGATGAGGGGAATATATGTAACAATGTGGGTTGTTTTTTTTCTTTTTATCCTCCCTCCCCCACCCTCCCCCATTGTCTAATCTAAACAAGTATAGCACAGGTCCCCAACACTATTGTATACATTTCAATACTTTGCTTAGCTCCTCTGTCCCAGTGTAATCTCAGTAAACTAAAATATGGCATATAAATACTAAACTATTGTTTTTTTCTGGTTTCTGCAACAGCAAAAAATAGTAAACCACACCAAAAAACAATAAAAAAACTGAAAGTCACTGAAGATAGTTTGATATTATTTGGAAGTGTAAATAATCTCACCATTGTTCTTTAAGCTTGGCCTTATGATGAAGAAAGGCCTGGCATTAAAGGGCATTTAGATGGAGTTGGCAAAAGGCTCAAAATCGACCAGGTGGCACGCACCTGGCACTTGCAGTGCTGCCTTGCCTTTCTGGAGCTGTTTCCCACTCACATGTTCTGGCACATGCCCTCTGCAGTGCCATACGCCATTAGAGACGGGGAGGAGAATGCCTGCAGGGTTGCCGTGGCAGAGGCACACAGCCGTCTGTTCTTTGAGTTTCTCACTTTCTGCAACCCAGTGGAATGAGTTCAGCGCTGTCTTGGATTTTATTCCTCCCCCAAAGGGTCTGAACTCATTTGGAGTTACTGATGTAAATCAGTCTTAACTGATTTGAAAGGTACAGAACGTTATTAGAATGATTTCCAAAGGTTTTTTTTTGTTTTGTTTAAGTTATACCAGGTTTTTAAAAAAACGTTATACAGATCTTAAGATGCAGTTCACAAGACGTTCACTAGATGGTGGTAAAAGACCCAGATGTGACCACTTCATGGTGCCTTCCTGACTGAGTGTTTTTGCTGGGGGAAAAAAAAGCCTCATACACAGCAGTATATTTTTAAATGAAATTGTATAATGGAAGGTTTGTGTATGTTATTAATTTATAGGAGACCCTTATGCATAGAATAGAATATTTTTGACACATACCTGTCTGTCTGTCTGTTTATCTACTATCTATCTAATGTCCCTTGCCCTATTTAAAAGCAAAATACTGCAGCATGGCTTTTCAATGAGAAGTGTTGTATTGAAAGTATAATGCAATTTTTAGGAATTTTAATACAAACTGGGTGTGCTACCGCACAGAACTAGATACCCTGTTAAATCCTCATGAGTCTTCGTAGGTTTTTAGACGTCTGTTTGCTCTCCACAGTTTGTAGTTGGTGTCTGCACTAAATCCATTGGATCTCACCTATGGTATGGCGCTGGTGTTTGTTACTCGCATCTCACGCGGCCCTAGCAATAGAGGGAGCAGAGGGGGAGGAGCAAGTGTCTTAAATTAGACCAATGGGATGCGGTGAAGGGCCAGCAGTGACCTACTTTAGTCCAATCGCATCGCAGGAAGGCTGCCGGTAAGGTAGTAAGCGCGCGTGCATGGGCCATGTGCACGAGTTGGGCCACGAGTTTTTTAACCGGTGAGCAAAGTGTGTGTGTGTGTGTGTGTGTGTGTAGGAGCTCCTGGCATGTCAGGCCATTATTATTATTATTATTATGATTATGATGTAGTGTTTGAATGCATTATATTTAAAGCAGTCTATATCTATTTTATCTAAAACAAACTGGTTTAAACATTTGTTTCATTAAAAGTATTACACATGCCAGCCATTACACGTCACTTCCATGATTATTTCCTCTTGGCTCTGATAATCCTCTGGTAGTCTGTTTCCGCCCCCATAATAATTAGAGTAAGTTCTCGTAATGAAATCCTATCTCATAATGACTTAGTATGTCTTACTTATGTTGTATTTCATAATAATGATTTTTAATCTCGTAATAGTGAGATCCTATCTCATAATGACTTAGGTCTACTATCATAATAATGAAATCCTCTCATAATAATGACTTATCTCATGATAATGAGAATTTTCTTATAATTATTACTTTCTATCTCAATTATGCGATCTCTTTATGACTTTCTATCTCATAATTATGACTTAGTATCAATTATGACCTAAGCTCTCAAGAATGACTTACTATCTCATTTGACTTGCTATCTCATAATAACTTATGACTTACTCATCATTGACTTGCTTGCTATCTTATATTTATGACTTAGTATTTCATGACAATAGTGACTTAGTACATCATTATTATGAGATAGTATCTCATATTTATGACTTACTATCTCATATGACAATAGTGACTTAGTACACCATTATTATGAGTATCTCATTTATGACTTACTATCTCATGACAGTAATGACTTACTATCTCATATTTATGACTTACTATCTCATATGACAATAGTGACTTAGTACGTCATTATTATGAGATAGTATCTCATATTTATGACTTGCTATCTCATTAATAATGAGATAGTAAGTCATAATGTTGAGAAAATGTTCTCATTAGTATAAAATAAGTCGTTATTATGATATACTATGTAACCATGTTTTTTTTTTCCCCCCCCTCAAATGGCGGAAACGGGCTTCCGTAAGGACCGCCTAAAAAAAAAAAAACGCTCGGGTGTTTTCGCCATAGCCGACGTAATTAATATTCATGCGCCCCGCCCACTTGTAATAATTTATTCATGAACCGCGCCCCTCAGCGCTCCCCCTGTCCCCGTGAGAGGTGACGTAACGAGAGCTCGCCCGTGTTCGTTCCAGCTGACCGTAGCCGCGATTCCGAGCGCTCGAGCCGTTTCAGTGCCTCCGGAGCAGGCGATGGTTGACAACAACACCAGCAAATAAATAACGACAGGGAAGAGCGCGCGTGACAAGGGGAGAAAAGAAAAAAACAAAATAAAAAGAAAACGGTGCAGCAGATCTTTCCTGTACTTGAGGGTGTTATTAAATGACAGCTCGAGTAGTGGAGCGCTTTTGTCGGCTGCGCGTCTAAAAAGCGTCGCACCGCACCGCTGAGTTCTAATGGACGCCTGTCGTTTCCAGATAATTCGCTTTTTCGGGGAATATTTCCGTCCGGGCCTGAAGGAGCCCCAGCTCAAATTGGTGCCAAATGTCAGCAAATGAACGGACTGCAAATAAGCTACCTCGAACACGTCAAGAGTGCGAGCTTCAATCCAACTTTTGTTGATACCAGAGACCCAGAAGCGTCCCTGGGCGCCAGGTTTGAACCTAACAAAAAGATGGATCACAGTGCTGCTGAATAGAGAGAGAGAGAGAGAGAGAGATCCTGAGATCCTATTGGGGGAAAATGGATTGAGTGGAAAGCACTTTGGCAAAAGCTTTCTGGATGCGGTTTGAGGTGTAAACCCTCTCTTATCCTATCATCAATGGTCAGCTGAGGGCTTTATCTGGAAGCAGTTCCTCTCTATCACTCACTATACTGTATTTTTGTTTCAATTTGGTCGATTGTGATTTAAAAGTGAACCCAAGCCAAGTATCCAAGTATAGTCAGGCTATGTCCAGGCCTCTTTCTCAGCTTCTACCTCCTCCAGATCTTCCCTCTGGAGGTAGTGCACAGTTTGGCCCTACTTCTACAGCATCCAATGGGCACCTGGGCTCAGTGGCCAGTCTAAAGTCTCTTCTCCAGCTTCCCATTAAAGGAGACAGCAGAGGGAAAGACTGCTGTGAGATGATCGGTGAGTCTCTCTCTCTCTCTCTCTCTCTGTGTGTGTGTGTGTGTGTGTGTGTGTGTGT
>JAOTRR010000013.1:11882267-11892709 GCA_028570945.1 Gogo arcuatus | reverse complement strand
GAGTACATGTGACAAAAATAAAGGCTTTGGCCTTGGTTCTTCTTCTTCTTCTTCTCTAATGCACACCTCTAATGCTACAATCTTCTCCGTCTGCCTGGTTACTAGTTTACACTTGTACAGACAAATAAAATTACTGTAAATGACAAGAAGAATAGCTAATTTTCTTGCACTCAGCGCTTATTCAACACTGAAAAGAGTAAAGGATAGTCATGCCGAAATAATGGGGATTGAAAAAAGTTTGGCGATGTAGAAAAGGAAGACAAAATGCCACAGATAAAGAAGAAAGTTCAGAAAATTTCAGTAGTAGGACAAAAATGGAAAATAGAAAGAATCCATTTTGAAATGGATTTGAATTTTTTTTTTTACATATTGGCGGCATGGTGGTTAGTACTGTCACCTCACAGCAAGAAGGTTCTGGGTTCTAACCTTGTAGCAGACTGCGATCTTTCTGTGTGGAGTTTGCATGTTCTCCCCGTGCCTGCATGGGTTTCTTCCAGGTGCTCCAGTTTCCTCCCACAGTCAAAAGACATGCAGATTATGTCTGACTACTCTAAATTGCCCATAGGTGTGAATGTGAGTGTGAATGGTTTTTCGTGTCTGTGTTAGTCTTGCGATAGATTGGCGACCTGCCTAAGGTGAACCCCACCTCTCTCCTAAAGTCAGATGGGATTGGCTCGAGCTTCCCCCGCGACCCTGATGGATAGGCAGTATAGATAATGGCTGAATGGATGGATATTTGACATATTACTGTTGAGAAAATGTGAAATTTTTTATAAGCTCAGAAGTGTATTTAAAAAAATCCATAACATTTGCTTTTGCTTTATTGGATTTAACCTGACTCTTAAGTTCAACATAGCAGCACAGCCAGTTTTTATGTTTGTGGCATATCTGATTTTCTCAGAAGTCTTTCTTAAGAAAAGTGCACAGTTTAATGAACATAAGCTATTTTTAACTCTGCTCACCTCTTCCCTCTTACTTCTGGTCTTGGCAGATCAATTCCCATGATGAAAGAAACACATATTTGTAGGACTCTTATGGAAAACAATGGATTTAGACTTTGATCCAACTTCTCATCACAGTGGTATATCAGCACTTCTGCAAGGTTTGTCTCAGTGCGACAGGAAGTCAATGGCTCAATGAAGCCACAGTCCCTCTCATTAGTGCACCTTCAACTACACTCAGCCCTTGTATGCAGTCAGTGTCATGGCTGAATAGCAGCATGTGTTCCATTTTTCCTGATTCAGAACTTATTTAGAATATTGATTTTCAGAAATGGTACAGTGCTGGAAAAAGCACTCTCTTTTTAATTCAAATTCTGTGTTTGTGTAGGTACATTGAGGGATAAACTGCCCCATTTATCCACTGCTGTGTGATTTTTCAAGCAGCTAAAATGTGCATATAGGAACACATGACAACCAGTAGAAGCCACAGCTGATGCAGTGACTGACTCATATGGTTATACGGTATTTAAAAGCTCTCTCTCATCTTGTAAAGGGTATTTTTGTGGCCCTGCGCTAGGC
Source organism: Gogo arcuatus (assembly GCA_028570945.1). Taxonomy (NCBI): domain Eukaryota; kingdom Metazoa; phylum Chordata; class Actinopteri; order Siluriformes; family Anchariidae; genus Gogo; species Gogo arcuatus. The sequence continues at coordinate 11,891,189 of JAOTRR010000013.1, read as the reverse complement.
TGGCTAACAGCCAGCATCAGTCATCACTCCCGAGTCCACTATTCCTTTCTTCTCCCTCCAGGCTTCTGAAGAATTATAACATCTCATCCGGTGCAGCTGCACTGAAGTCTCAGTTAATATTCCCTCTCTCATCAATATTTGTATCTCTTTTTTATATCTTTGTTTATTTATCTGCATCATTAATAGCCTTACTTGACTGCTTTGTCTAATCCTATAGAGGTTTTTATTACTATGATTAATTTTTGTTAATTGCTTTCTTGTGCCAAACACAATGGAATGAAATCTTTGACTGTTTGTCTTATGTGGTGTAGTAAAAATAAATGAGGCTGAATCTTTATTGTACACTCTCTTAAAGGGGCCGGCTCACCCTTCCCAGAATCTTCTCTGCCAAGTAGTGAGTTGTCGTTTTCGATGCTAGCGACATTCCAAAAACAATCCAGAACAATCCAGTGACATCCTAGGCCATGGATCTTAAATTGCAATGTGAAATTGTAGATATTTGTCGAAGGAGCTATATTTGAAATTCTTTTGACTGATCCATTCCATGTTCATATGGTTATTCCGTTGTAATGGACCCGAACCAGCCTATGGACGACATCATTAGTGGAAGCAATAAAATCATTTTTAAATCAATAAAATCACTTTTAAATCAAAATATTGTGTCAAATTATTGATTTCTTTTGTAAGTAGCCAAGAATAAGCAGGATAATGTACAGCAAGCTGGTCATTATTGCAAATAAACCCCTTCAGGGTGATTCAAGATCCTGCGTCACCCTGTTGGGGTTTATTTAGCAATAATGACCAGCTTGCTGTGCATTATCCCTTACCTAACGTTTAAAGGGTTGACTGGGTTCCACAGGGAATGCATCTGTAAGTAGAACTATTTTATCAGGCACCCAGGGGATATATTAGGATCTATCTATCCATCCATCCATCCATCCATCCACCCACCCACCCACCCACCATTAATAAGAACAGTATTTTGGTTGGGAAATTAATGTTTTGAATTCTAAATTTTTTTTTACTGACCCAGCAATGCAATAGTCATAAAACAAACATCTAAGACAAAATTCGTATTTAAAAAAACCTAGACTTTTGCATAGTACTACACAATATGGCCAAAAGTATGTGGACACCTGACCATCACACCCATCTGTGGTTCTTCCCCAAACCGGTGCCACAAAATTGGAAGCACACAATTGTATAGAATGTCTTTATATGCTGTAGCATTACAATTTCCCTTCACTGGACCTAAGAAACCCAAACCTGTTCCAGCATGACAATTCCCCTGTGCACAAAGCGACCTCCATGAAGAAATAGTGTGCCAGTGTTGAAGTAGAAGAACTCAAGTGTCCTGCACAGAGCCCTGACCTCAACCCCACTGAGCACCTTTGAAATGAACTGGAATGCCAACTGTGCATCAGGACTCCTCATCCAACATCAGTACCTGACCTCACTAATGCTATTGCGGCTGAATGAACACAAATCCCCACAACCACTCTCCAAAATCTAGTAGAAATCCTTCTCAGAAGAGTGGAGGTTATTATAACAGCAAATGAGGACTAAATCTGTGTTAATGCCCATGGTTTTTGAATAGTCACATATGTGATATGTGATGGTCAGGTGTCCGCATACTTTTGGCCATAAAGTGTAATTTTAGAGTTTAGAATTGTGATGCATAAGCAACTGTCCTATATTTGAATATCCCTGCCATGCACTGCTTAAAATATAAGCTGTTGTCAAGGGAACCGTTAAAAGACCTTGTTAATTCTTACTTGGGATATTTACAAAAGAATATAATCAGTCAGCTTTGGCCAACTTTTTGTAGTTTACAGATGGTGGTATTTGTTGCTGGCAATATCTGATGATTCAAGCAAGTAAAAGGCCTAAATCTTTTATTACATCTCAATGAGTGTAGATGTGAGTCACTGCATGGGTAGAACTTGCTACGCAGGAGCCCAATACTGCAGACTCTCTCTCTCTCTCACTTTGGCCTACCACTACAGTGACATAGCTGCTCTGATGGCTTTTCCTTCCAGCCATCAAAGTTTTGGGGGAAATTTAAAGTAGTGGTTTCCTGTTGCCTTCTACTGGATTATTATAGTAGTTTTCTCCTCTCAGCTGTTAACCATTCACACCTATGGGCAATTTAGAGTAGCCAGTTAACCTAACTACATGTGCAGATTCCTCATTTGTGGGATGTTTTATCAGTATCTAGAATCCCTTGTAATGTCTTGAAATGTAATTCTGCATTTTTCTTCCCCTCTGATTATGTAAGTGCCCTAATCATCACTGCAGGATTGTTAGTATTTCACTCATTGTTATATTTGTCATGTTGGGATTCAGACAGAAGCTGATTAAATGAAATGGTTCATTTCCTCTGCTGTTTTCATGAAACTGGAATAAGATGATGTAATTTAACATTCCAGTAATGGCATATGCTGAAAATGCCTTCTATAATCACTTTTAAAGATAAGTACTGCAGATTTCCTAAAGTGCGTATACGCAGTCTGACTCCATCAAAATAAATCTGATTAAACCAATATTTCCTAGGTTAGTCGCCTTGTCAAGGGCCATTAATGGCTTTAGATAAAACTTGATCATCTAACCTGTGCTCAAAAAATCTAAGGACAGTTCAAGTTGGCACTGATAGCATACAGTAGGACTGCAGTCTAAAAATACCCTCGTCAAGTGTGTGAGTAAGTGGTATAGTGGACCCTGGAGCCTGCGGTTGTTCTTCTTTTCCCAGCAGCAGCATTTGATAAGAACCTATGCTGGAGCCAGGATGTAACAACAACAGCATTTTCTTTTCTCTCTCTCTCTGTTTTGGCATTTGAGCCCACCGTGCATAGTCCTTGCGTCCTTGTGGTTCCTTATTTCCCCCTTTTTACTTTCAATCACTCTTGTTAGGCCTCTATTATAGGATGATACTCTCTGCTTGTCTGTTTATACACTATCCCTCTGTGAATCACATTCAGATCTATCTATCTGCAATTTCCTGATAACCCCAAATTCCAACTGAACTTGGGCCCTGCCCCTTCCCTCTTTACCATGCTTCCTTTTAAATTGAAATTAATCCGTGATTGCTGTGATAGTAAGGTCACACTTGTGCCTGTTTATGATAATATTGTTCAACATAATTGATTGCTGCTGAATGTCAGAGACAGACACTGTGTGCATGGAACCGCCACATTATTTGTAGAGAGAGTAGAAGCACATAACACCTCAGAGGTATTGTTACAGACCCAGTGACAGCCTCAAGGTTGCCCATGCTATCCTCCAACCATGTTTAGCACTTGGCAGCAAATATTGTAGGTTCACCGTTCCAGAATTTCTCTTCCAATGCATTGCCGTGTTTCAATATTATTGCTAACATGCACTTGACTTTTCCCTTGGGAGAAATCTCAGACACAATCTTAAGGGCTCTTCTATTACTCTCTTAGCTCAAGGAGAGGCAAGGAATCGAGTCAACATAGATGTAGATTTCATGAGCAGAGCTTACCCAGTTCTAAAAAAACCAAAGCTGTTTATAAATGTAAACCTACGCACTAAAAATGAATACAAATTAAATTCGCAAGTCAATGAGCTCACTCATGATAACTTAGTACCAGTTAGGTTCTATATTTCAAAGCTACTAAAGCACTTGATATTGTATTGTAATCATCCTTTTAAATCATAATTTCAAAATTTGGTGATATGACTCTGTATGCTATTTAAAATTAATTTAATGTGCAAATCACCAAGCAAATCATTTTCAGGAGGTTTTTGCTTGAAATCTGCTCTTTGTTTTCTCCTTCTCCTCTTGCTCACCAAGTGGCCACATGATGTGATGTAGATGGTACACATTTCCTAGTTGTGAGGGGAAGTTGACAAGGAAATGTTGAGTATTGTATCTCCCACTTTGCAGAAAGACAATATGAACTGGACCAACACATCCGGGTGTGCACACACTTCTTCCAACACCTGCATTTATGATATGGCTGACAGAAACTGAGCATTCATCCAAGTTTGAATAAGTCTGTGATTCAGCATACCCAGGTTCACTACTAGAGTTGTAAATAGTAGTATCCCAGCCAGACATAGAAAGTCTGCATATGGGCAAACTGAGCGGCCACTCAGTTTTATGATTGCATCCATAGTTGAGATGGTGCTATCTTCCCTCAACAATCCCAACAATGACTAGATGACATGCAGGTTGAGCCTCATGCCATTGAACTGTCTCTGAAGGAGTTAAGTGACTCTTTCTAGCACTCTCACATGCAAGCTCAGGACATGTCTTGCTTAACCCTGTGGTTGGGACTGTCCACCTAGTAACCCATTGTCCATATGAACAGGTATTCACAGACCTTGGCATTGCATGGGCTCTGAGGCAACTCACATATACTTTAAACACCCTGGGTGCCAAAAGCTAACTCAGGGAAGGGTACCCAACTCTTCTGATTCCACAGCAACTGAAATGTAGAATAAAATGAGCAAGAAACAAATAATGGAGGGATATACAGTACTTAGCGTCTTGAATCCACTTGCAAAACACCTGGACAAGACAAAAGTGTGAAAGAGGGCAAGCGTGACATAGCAGGGAATAACTCATATGGGGTCATGGTCAGAAGATGACAACTTTGTGATTTGTACTCACCATGGAAGCAACGTCTTCACTAGTATGAAAACCCCCCAGGTGGTCTGGAACAAAAGAAAGAAGACCTGTTTGTGTTTGGAATCTGTTGGTATGATTTTAAGACTGGGTCTCTTCTCACAGTTTCTGCTGCCAGTGTCCTTTCAATTCAACCTTTCTGTCTGTATATTTCCAAGCCAATTTAACCTCCAAAAAGAGACATGATCTAAAGTATGCAGGTTTTAAAAAAAGAAATTCAATGTGCTTTTTTTTTTCTTCGTATGACTGTGCTTCTGGTTAGGGCTGGTGTTGAGCACAATCCTCATCTTAGCAAATGACTTACATGCAAAAAAAAATATGCATGAAGTAATGTACCTGTGGTGCAATTAAGTGAAACAGAACACTCTTTCGACTAATGGAAAGAACCGAATAAAGATGCCGGCTTCTAAACGACGGAACTGACTCTGCCAATTGTGCATCAAATGGGGAAATGGCAATTTGCACTCAGTAGCTAATGATGTAGTTTCCTATATAGAAACAAATTGCGATAAAATGATTATTAAGCAAGTCCAGGGCGCACATCCTGACACATTGCTATGTGAGTGAGCAGTATTCCAGGCTGGTGTGAGGTACTTCATCTTTGGAGGAAGGAACAAAGAGACAAATGAGAGGAAGGCATTTTAAGACTGGGTCTCTTCTCACAGTTTCTGCTGCCAGTGTGCCAGTGTCAGCTGCAGGAAATTCTGTACATGTCACTCTTGTAACCTTCGACCTGAAGTGCAACTATTTATACATATCAAAATAACTATCTAACTGACTAACTAATGAAAGAAAGAAAATAACTAATTCTTCAAAATACTATAGGCTTTTAAATATATTTAACCTTCTACATAATAAGGTTAAAAATGGTTAAAAGTTAAAAGAAAACTTTGCAATGTAATGTATGTCAGTAGTACTTGAAGTGGCATGTTCATGCCCGTAAATGTCTGTAGATCAGTATTATAGCAATCTTTACACCACTGAAAATTTGCCTCCTTAAACCTCTGTGAACACATTATCTTCAGGCATGGTGCAGATGCAATTGTTCGATGTTCAAAGCTCCTGGCAGGTACTACAGCAGATAATCTGACATCCAGAATCATGTTTTCATCCAGTGAGGGGAAACTCTTTCATTTTTGTGATTTAATATATTTCCAGTGCATATATCCACTTTGTATTTACACACACAATGCTTCTGTATATTTTGTACCTATAAATGTAAATGAAAGTGTGTATTCATAAGAATAATCAAAGATACATTTACAAAAACTAAATTGCTAGGGAAAAAATCACTCAGACACAACAAATTACCAACATTAGTACTTTGTTGCAAAGCCATTGTTTATAAATTACAGCTTTGAGAAGTCTATGGTAAGAAGTAATTATCTTTTTGCAGCATTGTGGTTCAACTTTGTCCTTTCCTCTTGGCAACTCATTTTCAATTCCCCAAGGTTTTGAGGGTCCCTCTGATGGACTTGCAATATCAAAATGCTCCATAAAGAATGTATAATAAAATATTTTGGATGCATGTTTGCAGTCGTTGTGTTGTTGAAATGTTTATGTTCTCTGCTCATTTAGTTTTTTGCCCAATGAGATTAAATTCTCCTCTAATCTGTCCTGGTACATTGCTACATTCATGTTTCTTTTGTTGACATACAATGCTCCAGTACCATTTGCAGAGAAGCAGCCCCATGTCATAATGCTTCCACCACCATGCTTCACTGTGGTTATGGTGTTCTTGGGATCATACACACAACCCTTCTTTCTCCAAACAAGACAAGCTGAATTATTGTTAATGAAGTCTATTTTTGTTTCAAAAGAGTTCTGACTTGTCTAAATGCTCATGTGCAAAATGTTGTGCTTTGGGGTGTAGGAATGGAGATGATTGTGGTGTAGTTCATTGCTTATTGTTCTCTGCGTATCTGTTGTTATTGCTGCTTTCAGTTCGTCCTGCAGCTCTTTTGTGAGTGACTTCTGGCTTACCTTCCTCATCATCTGTGTTGTGAAATCTTTTGTGCTGCACATGTCCAGGGACAATTAGTTGTGATTCCATGAACTTTCCACCTGTATATTATCGAACCAGTTGTACAGACAGGGATGTTTAAGGTCTTTGCTCTGGTTCTGTAACTTTTTCTACTTTGTTCATTGATGTTATCCTTGAGAGCTTTAGGAAGCTCCTTCATCTTCACCATGATTGCTACTTGTTTCATGAAACCTTTCCAACCAATGGCAAAGCCTTTTATAATGACATCTGGTGCATTTTGCCCAAGAACATTTTTATCTGCTGCATTTATATCTGGAACCTTATGCATATATGTAACCTTTACATATATGCATTTTTAATATAGTGCTTGAATATTTTTCCCCTTTCAAGATCATTTCTATTAAGATGTACAGGCAACTCCAGAATGTTTGAATAGTGCAAGTGCAAGTAAGTAAAACAGCATAAGCTGTAATTTCAAAGGAAAGCAAACCCCTCTATCATGGGATGATAAATAACACAGGATACCTTTTTTCTGACTTACCTTTGAGGGAATTCAACCACACTATGAAAATTGCTCTGCATCCAAAAATGCTAGTGCTTTTTTTTTCTTCCTGGCGATGTGCCACTGTTTTACTGTGCATGGCTGACAGACAAAGCCACACACATAAGGTCAAAAGAAAAAAAATTATTCATTTACTGCATTATGCTGGCTTTATTTATTTATTTATTTGTGTTTTTATCCAGGCTGAAATATCACGAGTCAGTCTCGAGTCTGTCATTGTGTGACTCAAGGACAACACAAGTCTGAGTCTCTAACTCCAGTCCTCGTCTCTGGCCTCTGGAGTGGAGTGATATGTAGGTACATATATTTCTTATACATTTCCCCTGGTTTAGATATGAGTTTCTGCCCAGAATAAGGGTTTGGGAATTCATTATCGGTAGGATTAATTTGGGTTTAAAATCCAGAAAACTGTTGTTTTGGTCACATATTAAAAAAAAATCTGATGAAATATGTTTAAACAGTTGTTTCAGTTGTATCATAAAGTGTGCTTCTGTCATTGCTGTAATAATATATGAATTCATAATGAGGCATGAAGCTGTGAAAGAGGAATGTCGATGAGCATGTGCTACTTAATGAGACATTTTGAAATGCAGCCTTTGATACTGAGGCTTAAATCAACAGCACTCAAATATTGAAAGAGCTGAAATAAGGGTAATGGTTTAGGGTGTGTGTGTCTGTGTTTATAGAGTCATTCTGGAAAAGTGGTCCTCTCTAAGGAACAACAGGCCACTGTGGCCTTGTAATCTGAACAAGTGACCATCTGCTCAGCCCTTTCATTCTTCCCTGACTCAGGCTTTACCATCCCTTCAAAAACATACCCTTGAAAATTCTGCAATGTAGTATGCCAGACATTTTGTAGTTAATGCTGATTTGATGAGGATGGGTTCTTTATAAGATCAGTGTAGAAAGAAAGACATTTCATTAGCAGAGTTTAGTGTTTAGGTCAGGCTACAGTTTTGTAGGAACTGTCAAGGGTTTTAAATTTAAATTATAATTTATACTTAAAGTGGTGTATACAGACAAATATATCAGAAATCTGATGGCAAACAGTACTCTGAAGAAGCTAAGTCTGTGCAGAGACAAATGAGTTGCACTATGCACCTAGGTTCATCCATCCATCCATCCAGCCATCCATTATCTATACCGCTTGGGAAACTGGAGCCAATCCCAACTGACATTGAGTGAGAGGTGGGGTACACTCTGGGCAGGTCACCAATCTATCACAGGGCTAAATGTTGGGTTTTTAACAATCTTGCCACTGCTATCTTGTATTGAACCAGGCAGGCGTCTGCAAATGGGGTTCTAACTCAGCACCTTCAGATTTGTGGCGGGGTTTGTTAACCACTACGCCATAGAAGATGCTGCACATAGGTCCAGATACCCCAAATGCTGAGTTTCAAATGCCATCATATTGAGAGTAGGGCTGCAAAAATGATTTGATAAATTCAACAAATTCTCTAATTTAAATTAGATCTACAATGGTAAAGTAATTAGAAGAATCAACACTTTTACTATTACACTTTGAATTTCCACAGACTTACCTATTTGCCAGACAGTGTGTACGTGATGGTGGTGTTTGTAAAATCTTTTTCTAGACAGTACTTAAAGTCAAACAAAACCCAAAAATAAACGCCGTTTGCCTATCATGGCAAGTGCCCTGATGTGCCCCACCGCACGTTTAAATTAAAAATAAAACTTTATAACAACAATTTATCCATTTTAAAA
>JAOTRR010000013.1:11850277-11861550 GCA_028570945.1 Gogo arcuatus | reverse complement strand
ATGATTACAATCACCTGTTGACATCACCTGTTTCAAATTACATCATTATTTAATTATTTTGTCTCATTACTACCCTTCTTAAGCAATGCTCTATCCTTTGTTCAAGACTGGCGCTATCATTGCTAACAGTATAATAGTATAATATCATTGCCGGAAGAGTGCTCACAAGGGTGACCACCCTCTTTGATGAAACTATGCTACAGCACACTTTCAGCAATTCCTAAAAAAATAGATTTGTAGGGATATCGTAAAAAAAAATGTGTAGGTTGATTATCGGTCAGCACCTTATTTTCTTGTCCTTGAGACACTGATGGTATAAAGTTACTTTTAAATGGGTATTTTGCATTTGTTAGCTGTTTTACATTATGTAGTCTGTTAGACTAGCATTTAAAATTGCCTTGCATACTAGCTTTGGGAGAGCATAGGGGGAAGATACTGTATAACAGATCCTGTAGATCCTGTAGATCTAATTGATCTCCATCATTCCTCTCCTGTGTTGGTCAACATTAAAAATTTGTGCTATTCAAAGTTTCTATGAGGGTTGGCTGTGTTTGCGGAAGATAGGTTGGCTATGGATGATAATACTATTGGAGAGCTTTGGGGAAAGCAAAAAAATGCAAAAAAGAAATGCCATACTGTGGAAACACAGCAAATTTTATAGCACATTTGAACAAGTATCATGGCGAATTGCAGACATGTCCAGTGAAAGGCAGTGGGGAGCTACAGCCTATTACAGTATTTCAGAAGCATTGAACAAATGAAAACTCTTAAGCATGGATTTGCCACAGGCTCAAAAGATAACAGAATGTATAGTGAAATTTATCATCAGTGATATGCAACTGGTAAAAGTGGTGGAGAGCCCTTTTTTCTGAAAAATGCTTTTAGAATTCAAACTAGAGTATAAGGTTCCTTGCAGCTATTACTTCACAAATGTTGTGTTAAAAATAGGGTTGTAAAAATAATTTTAATTTCGCTGTAGTTTTGATGGGTGGTGCAATGGTTAGTACTGTTGCCTCACAGCAAGAAGGTTCCGGGTTTGAACCTCATGCCCGATGGGGGCCTTTCTGTGTGGAAAATGTGGTATGTTCTGTGTGGCATGTTCTCCCCGTATCTGTGTGAGTTTTCTCTGGGTGCTCCGGTTTCCTCCACTGTTCAAAAGACATGCGGTTAGGCTAACTGGCTACTCTAAATTGTGTATGCGAGTGTGAATGGCTGTCTGTCTCTGTGTTGGTCCTGCGATGGATTGGTGGCCTGTCCAGGATGTACGCCGTCTCTCACCTGAAGTTGGCTGGGATTGGCTCCAGCTTCTCCGCGACCCGCAATGGATAAGTGGTATAGAAAATGAGTGTGTAATTTCAATTAATTAATTATAGAAAAAAATAATGCATAAAAAACTAACACAGATTAATGCAAAACTTTATGAAGAACTGCCTCAGACGCTAGTCAGAAGGTCCTACTTCCTTCTTGTAAAGTCGGAATTAAGAGTATATCATGTTCAAGTGCTTTGCTGTCTGAGCGAAATGTCCTCTTCTCTGCCATATTGAAAGGTTGAAGGTAATCCCAACTTGGGAAATTATGATTTGAGGGGGCGTTCATGTGCAGCTTTCAAGTAGGCAACTCATATTTGCCATAATTCCAAAAGTACATGAAGGCAGCAATAATGCTGTGGGAAGTAGGAACTTCCGACTAGCATGTGAAGGCAGCATAAATACAACTGTACAATTAGAATAATACTGCCACAATGCAAAGCAGTTAGCAGGGAGGTCAGACCTAGCTTAGTTCTTGATGGTACCGTAAGCAACCAGTCTCATCAAGCCACACTCAAACAGGCATTCAGAGGCAAACATAGTAAGTTTACCTGTGACAGATTAACCAACTCTATGCCAATGCCAATGGAGACACTGACGCCCAACCATTCCACAGAGGATGCAATTTCCATACTCTTCAAGTGACCCTAACCCACCTTGACAAGAAGAATACATACATCAGAATGCTATTCATAGACTTCAGTTCATCATTCAACACCCCCCAGCAGCAGATTAATAAACTGGACCTGCCAGTTTTAAGCATCTCGCTCTGTAACTGGATCCTGGACTTCCTCAGTTCAGGTCAGCAGCAAGACCTCCACCACCATCATCCTGAGCACTGGTGTCCCCCAGGGCTGCTGCTCATGCTGCTAACCCATGATGACCAGATTCACTTCAAATTGAATTGTCAAGTTTGCTAACGACACCACAGTAGTCTGCCTCATCAGTGACAGTGACAAGACATCATACAGAGAGGAGGTGGAATGGTTCACGGGCTGGTGCAAGAGCAACAGTCTGTCTCTGAATGTTGACAAAACAAAATAGGAGATTATTGTTGAGTTCATCAAGTTCTACGCAGAGAGAGTGATAAGCACCAAGTTCTTTGGCATTCATTTCACGGAAGACCTAACCTGGACAAGCAACACCAGGTCCCTGACCAAGAGAGCCTAGCAGCATCTGCACATTCTCCTACCCCTGATGAAGGCAAACATCCCTCCACCCATCCACACCATGTTCTACAAGGGAACCATTGAGAATGTCCTGACCAGCTGCATCACTCTCTGGTTTGGGAATTACAACATCTCTGATCACAAGACCCTAGAGTAGACAGCTGAACGTGTCATTGGCATGACTCTACCCTCTGTTCAGGACATTTTCCACTCATGCAGCATCTGCAAGGCCTCCAGCATTGTGGACGATCCCTCGCACCCCACCCACAATCTATTTGCCCCTCTGCCATCTGGCAGAAGGCTCTGCAGCATCCGCTCAAGGACTGCCATACTAGGTAACAGTTTCTACCCCCTGGGCTGTCAGACTCCTGAACACTGTGCTCCCTACACAAATCAACCTGGGATCCAAGTAACTCCCTACTGCACAGACACCTTAAATCAATAATGATGCACGCCACTTTGTTCATTACCACACTGATGTGCTGTTTACAGCACACCGACACTTTGATTGTACTGATTCATTACAGTACTGCACTGTCACTTTAAACAACATTTATCTCAGGTTTCTTTTCCAAGCATTACTGCACTGACACTTTTTACTAAATTCATTCTAGTTTTGGACCCTGTGTTTACTGGAATGTCTTATTGTCATGTTAAATGTTCTTTTTGGCTGTGATAACAATAAAAAACTACTTGGCTTGATGTAATTGGTTCAATACTTGAACTCTTTTGTGCTGCAAAACATGTGTGAAAGCCTCTCATATGTGGAGAGTAAATGGGAAATTCTCCTGTGTGACCCACAACCTATGTATGTGTACCGACAATGCATGAAATTGAACAAATGTCTTGCAGCTTCTCAGCCATCAACACATCGCCTGCATGGCCCACTTGGTTAACCTTGCAGTTAAAAAATGATTGGTGGTCTGAGCAACTAGTAGCGTTTTTGGAAAGTGCAAATGTATTGTTGGCATTTTAAATGTAGTGCCATTGCATCCTGATTTCTCACCTGTTACAGCTACTACATCACTCACTGATTCAGGACATTGAGATCAGATGGAATTTGGCATACGACATGATGGCATGTATTTTTTGAGCAGGATCCTGCTATGTGCACTGTGCAAAATACCAAAGAGGGAAGCTCTAAACCACCAGCTAAAGTAATGGCACCAGATAAGCATTAACACAAAGGACCAACTTCTTGACTGTACAGTGTCTTTTTTGTTCATGCCAGAGCAGACCAGCTATCACTGCAAGAATTGGTGCAACGCAAATTGTCACACTATATGTAGGAAAAGCCCATTGCAATGACCAAATCACCACTGGAATGGTGGAGAAAATGTATCCATGCATATTCTACTTTGTGCACGCAACACGTGTCCCTAGTGACAGGGTGTTCTCAGTGGCAGGGAACGTAGTCCCTCAACAGCATTCACGTTTAGATTCTAAAAATGTGGACATGCTCTGAATAAAAGCATTGTTCAGTAGGCTAATTACTAATAGGACAAATTACTGAAACTAGAATAAGTTAGAAAACAAATATCCACTGTTTTGTAGTCTGTTTAAAGAAGCCCGTTTCTGACGAATTTGGATAGTCTATGTGATCCCTAGTCTAGTTTGCAAGAAGGCTTGGGTAGCCTGGGCAATGTATTTCTTTTTGTACTTAGACTTTTATTTTAGGGCCAATAGTTCTGAGTGTAGGTTAATTTTATTGGATTGTACTATGTTGGATAAAAAACACTCATGAATGCAAGTGTGTTGTCTATATAAGGTTCATCAATCTGCCTACCCTGAGATGTCTTGAAGTTATTTGGCAACTGCCGCTAAGATTCAGGTTAACTCATTCATAAACAATTAATACTGCTGCATCTAGTGAATCATTCTGATACAACACTTTCTGTGTGGATTACACTGTGTGCAGCCAGTATTTATATTAGAAAATTACTGATAAAAATTGATAATCTGGAAAATTTCCCAATTATTGATATGTGAAAAAGGCATTGACCCCAAGCCTACAGTTTTGAGAAGTTTTCAATCATCCTGTCTCAGGAAAAGATGCATGTGAGTGATTACTTTGCTTAAAACAAGAAGACACAGTCAGCACATGCCCTTGCATTTTGCACACATACAGCATATAGTTGGCATAAAACGTTAAGGATATTGTCTGTATTGTTCACCTGTACCTCTACTTTGCAGAGGTGTTTAGTAAGAACAGAGCATCAGAATTAACCCAACATTGACTATTACCCCTGGCTTACCTCTGTGAAGCAGAGCATACCCCCTGTATATCCCCCAAACAAAATCCATAAAGAAGTATGTAAAAGAGGCTGTCATGCTGGGGTACATTTGACCATCAATCTCAAATGCTGCCTGTGGTGTTAATGCCTTTGGCCATGCATTGATTACAGGGACCAAATGGTGCAACAGTGAAATACAAGTACTCGCTTATTCGTTAGTCCTTGAACAGGTGAGAAGAGCCAAAATCTTCACAAAATTGCACTTATACATGAAGGTGATGAATAGAAGACTGCCTATGGCATTGTAAATGATCCTTCAGTATTTTGTGAATTCCTGAACCAATTTCTAATTGTTTACACAGATGACATTTTGATCTTCTCTCCCTCTAAACTTTAACATGTCCATTGTGTCAGTCCAATGCTGAAAAAAAGCAATAAAGCAATAAAACACTTTTGATGGAGCACAAGTGGAGGAATCATGGCCACAACCATGCGCAAACAAGAAACTACAAAGGTTCTTGGGTTTTGCCACTTTCTGTCAGACATTTATCAGAGGGTTCAACTCTGTTCTAGCTCTTTTAACCTCCATTCTGAAAGGAACAGTGAGGGAACTGCTTATGATATGAAGCATATGATCTCATGAAGCATGGTGGAAGTAGTGTTATGGCATAGGAATCTTGGCTGTGCATACTTTAAGCTTTAATTTGAGGGTATTCTGAATATCATCAGTAAATACACAGGAACTAGTTCCATTGGCAGTCATACATGCCCATACCATAAGATGAGGATGTATGCTTCGGATCATGAGCAGGTCCTTCCCTTCTCCATGCCCTTCTCTTCCCATCATTATGGTACAAGTTGATCATTATCTCATCTATCCATAGGATGGTGTTTCAGAACATGTTTTCTGGCAAACTCTAATCTGGTCTTCCTGTTTTTGAGGCTTACCAATGGTTTAAATCTTGTGATTAATTCTGCGTATTTACTTCCGGACCTTTTGGTGTTCCTGAGTAAAGAAAACCCAAAGAGCAACTGTTCTTCTTGTAACTGAGAATTCCAGTAAAGGACATGATAAGACTGTCAGCAGGACAAGTCCTGCAACAATAGAGAGGGATATAGTAGGGTTGCAGTTCATAAACACCTCATTACAAAGACAAATTCACCTTTGAGAGTTCAGAGATGCAAATCTATAAACACTGGCCTACAGAGGTGGAAAAAAGTGATATGGTCAGATGAGTCATGCTTCACCATATTCTTATCTTGTGGGTTAATGCATATCTCATGTACTCTATGAGAATTGTACAGGCCTGAAGGCCTTGACCAGTACGGTGACTCTTTTATGCTGGGTGATCATTTTGCTGGCATGGTTTGGTTCTGCTTATCCTCTTAGATGGAAGAGTCACTGCAGATCAATACAAAATTATTCAGCCTGATCAATCCTGTTCTGAGAAAGGTCCTCCACCAAAAATGTTAAGTTTCCTAAAACTTCTGTCCACTCTATCACTTCCATGACACTGAGAAACAGCTGTGCACCAGTAATGTTTAAATGAATTTTGAATACTGTCTCATAGATGCCTGTGCAAGCAGTTAGAGATTTTTAAGTAAGTATAAGTAAGTTCAAATAGCACATCTATAACACTGCAATTACCATGCTACTCTTTCTATTCCTTTAATAGGTGCGGCTCCTGTACTGTTCACATGAAGAGGCAGAGCAGATTTTTAGGGCAGCTTGGCTCTCAGGCCAGGCTACTCCTTCACACATGTGGTTTGCTGTGGGTCCTGCCCTTTCCGGGCTTGGAGTGGAAGGTCTGCCTAAGGCTTTGTTTACTGTGCGGCCTCAGGGATGGCGAGACGAGCCACGTCGTCGCATTGCTAAAGGCGTGTCTGTTCTGACGCATGGAGCCATGGCACTAAGAAGGGAGTATGGTGGAGCCAGAGGAACAAGCTTTGCCGGGAACTGCATGACTGATGGCAACCAGACACAGAGGGTGCCTGACAGAATCAGGTAAAATGGCATGAAATGGTTTATGAATGTTCTTTATATAGGTATGAAATATCACAGCACAATATCACAATTTTCAGTCTGTCATGTTATTATGTTTGCTGACAGTATCACATTTAATCCCGTATATCATAGCAATAACAGGACAAGCATTCAAATATTTATGTAGGAAAGTGGCCAAAATATAAAGCTACAGTCCTAGTCCTAGTAGTGTGCTCACCTCTCTGTGTTTTTCTGGCTCTGATTCACAAGATTCAATTAATTTAAAAAAATCTGATCCCTAATTTTTGATTTTAATCAGAATATCATGGCATTTTCACATCAAGCAACCTGAGAATTCATAATTATAGTGCAGGGGAAGAGTTGAAAGGATTCAGGAATGTATTTTCCTTTTTTTATGCCAATTACATGTTATTTGTCTAATATTACCCCTCTTAAATACAAAATAAAATAAGTCTGCCATGATAGAAAATCAGAATTGGCATCTGAAGGAATATTGAAATTAATATAAAATCTGTTTAGAAGGAATATATCAAGCAAAATATATCAAGCACATGCAGTATTTATTAAGGAAGAACATTGTAGGAAGAACATGTTGAAATGTGATCAGCTGTGGAATCTGGCCTTGGATTTGATCAGGGAAGACACCTCAAATCTTCCCTAGCTTTGCTAAATAATAAGAGTAGATAGTAATATTAAGAGTGTGGAAGCAGTGTTTGTTGAACAGTGCTTTAAAGTGCCCCTGAAATCAAAATTGGTTTGTCAGAGATTTTTTACATCTCTCCCTTAGTGTTATGGACACCAGTACAGTACTATAGCTGAAAAAGAAAGCAAAAATACAGTTTTGGTGATATTCTTATTTAAATTTTATATTCTGGGAAAATGATGATTCATATCTATTAAATGCACTCCAGAACCATATATGTCTACAGTAATAGCTCTACAATAATAGCTTGTTAGCTGTAGTAAACATGATTTGTCGGTCTGTTTTTGGCTGTGCATGTTCCTGAACACTATTCACTTTTCTACCCATTGCTTAGTTGAGAAAAATCGGTTGTGTTTTATTCATTTGAAAGAGGGTGGAATTTGTATGACATTGTGGTTCTGTGACAGGCAATTCTCAGAGATGTTTTACCAGCTTGGGCCTATTCAATACTGGAATATGTTGCTTCCTCAGACTGAGCAAGAACATCATTGTACGTTATTGGGACTTCTTCATCAGTAAGATAAAGGCAAACCTCAAAAGAGTCAAACTCTTCACTGTTCTGCATACTTAGCTAGCTTACTAAGGTACTGCTAGGTTTGTTGATGTGACAGGGGTGTAGTGTGTCTTAAAAGCTTTTGGCTATTACTTAAGTCAGTCAAGCACTTATGGACCTGCTATCACGCTGACTTCCTCAGAAAATACATCAACAAATGGAATTAAATCAAACATAAGGGGCCATTTCTTAGAGACTTTAAAAATGAACACATTGAACGGGTGAGTAATGTCTTGAGGATGGATGTATTTCCAAGACATTTAATGTATATCTGTACCAAACGTGTCTAAAGAAGTCTCTTTCTTCCTCCATTAAAAGTCAAGTTGATCCACTGAAAGCATTTTATTTCATATGATTTATGAGAACTATGACAGCCAAGAAGGGAAGTCTCTTTCTCACTGCATCTTTGTGTTGCATAGACAATTCCACCTACCTTTAATTTGTATAACAGCCAGTACCAGTGGGAATTGATGACCTCCCTTCTTGACTGTCATAGTTCTTGTAAATCATATGAAATAAAGTGCTTTCAGTGGATCAACTTGACTTTTATTAGCGGAATCTTTCATGGAAGAACTGCAATCAGTCCTAAACTGAAGAACCATAAATAAATCAGTTTTAAAAGCCAATGTGTCACCAGAAAATGCTGAACTGATTAAAGAAAAGTTATGCAAAGACTCCTCTATCTCTATGTCTCCTCTATTTGACATGAAAGATACCAGGTCTCAGTTAGGTTTGACAAGCTAGGGGCTCTATTTTTATGCTGACACAAATATAATTTGCATACATAGCACCCAGTCTATGGAAAGATATGAAAAACCAGAATACAAGAGTGACAAGTTTGTGTCAGCAGGGTGAAGAAAGCCATTTTCTCTTGGACTTTGGTGCTAAGTGAATCTTCCTAAAGCCCATAGACAAATTCATGGTTAAATATAAAAATTAGCTGTGTGTCTCTGATCCAGCAGCTTGTGAGTATAAGGCATTGGATAGGCATCAGATTGTGCAACTAGGTTTGCCGTGTGGAATTCCACACAGAAATGCCCTGCTCTGTCTTTCTTGGGCACAAGAACAACGGGTGTATTCCAGTCACTGTTTTATTCATTTATAACTCATATCGCTAGCATTTTCCTCAGTTAGCCCACTTTTCTTTCCTATATTGTAATGATTTATATTTCCACTATCAGGTGTCACAAAGAAGTGGATGGGCTCCATTTTGAGTCTGGTGTCGTGCAAGGTTTATTCCTCAGGTCATCTCAGGGAGTTTTTTCTTTCCACCATAACTATGACTTGCTTATCTAAATCTACATTCGGATTTCTGTAAAGTTTTTGCTTTGTGAAAATGTTAAAAGAATGTTAAAATAAATCTGAAATTAAACATGAATGGGCTGTGCAAACCATGTTGGAGGGCGTCTCTTTGTGATGTTCTATGAAGTCAGTGTACCTATTCAGGGGAGAAATCACATCTTGCCAGTTAATCTTGCCTGTTGGCAACCTCTGCTCTCTGTGATAATGAAAGATCCTGTGGGCCTGTGGGATTGGATGTATTTGCTGTTTTTGAACACTCTGGTCCCATTTCATCTTTTTACCATCTCCAGAGCAACATGGACTGCCTTGCTCCACTGTTTCAGGAGATTAAGGTGGTAGGTCTGCCATGTGCTTCTCCTGTCCATTTGTAATACCTCATAGTCACCCTCCGCAACCCACTGTGTGACCTTGAAGGGTTCTTGCCACTTGATGAGTAATTTTGAGCTAGAGGTGGTGAATAATATGAGGGCTTTATTTCCCAGCGCAAGTTGTCGCAACGGCTTGGGGCTCACAGGGGAAAAAATCTCCTGTGATAAGTAGTCCAGTGTATTGTTTTGCTCTCAGGCCTAGGATGTACTGAACTTTATTTTTACTGTGCATTCTCCCAGCTTTCTTGAATTATGTCCAGCAACTCCTGCCTAATAATTTATATGATATAATGTGAATAAATAATACCCTTGTGATGACTGGTCTAATGGCCCAGTGAAATTCATACCAATTCTTATGAAGGGGATCCCAATAAGGGCACAATGGCACATTTGGTGTGCCTGGCAGATTCAGTAGCTCACATTGAGGCCACCGTTCACACCACCAACTTACATCACTGTGAATGCCTGGCCAATAAAAATGAACTATGTAGGTGTAGTGTTTTAGGTCTCACTATAGGATTATAATGAACCATGTGGAAAAGCATTTCTCTGCACTTTTTGGGGCTAACAAGTGGACCACACATTCTCCTGTTTGAATGTCCAGACTAACTCTGTACATATTGGTATTAATAATTGAAAAGTAAGGAGAGGGAAAAGTTGTGCAACCCCAACTTGAGGAGAGATGCGAGGAAGTCAATGAGGAATGTGACGAGAGTGGGGGAATGCGTCTGCCAAAGGTGAAGGTGAGCTGTTGCTTGCCACCACTCAGTCACAGACACACAAGATGTACTATGAAATGTGTCCTGTGTCCAAGGCCAAGCACAACTCACACCACTCTACTTGTCAGGATCCACATAGTCTAACTGCTAACTGAACAAGCCCTTACCAATCCATTCCCAAAATTACTGGCTAGGAAAAGTGGGGATTAACCTCCTTGACTACTGACTAGGACTATTTATGTCACTTCTTCATTAGGGGAACTGGAGTGTGTCCCAGGCAGGTCTGTTGGAGCTGCAGAGAACTGGAGGACCTGAACCACATCCTGCTAGCATCTGCTGGGCAATCCCCTTCCCCTTGGGCCACCAGACCTGTGCCAGTACTTATCTCTACTTTGCAGGGTAGCCCAACTAGCTCTCAGGCAACAGAATGCAGGCCACCAGCTGGGCTACCCTGGCATGCTTTGAGGAATATCAAGGTATGCTTTGACATTGTCCTGAGGTGTCAGTGCAAGGAAACTCATGAACACGGACATTGGAAGAGGTGATGAGGCTCCTGAAGAGGGCTCAATCTGCAGCCTGCACTTACGCAATCCTGGTGTACATCTGATTCTGCTGATTCTGCTGATTCTGCTGCTCCTGCAGGTGGATCAGTGACAGGATGATGTGGGCAAGAGTACTCTGTTCAATATCCACTTTACTTTGTTCTCTGAGCAGCTCCCTGGCTTCAAAACCAGAGCAACAATCTCTGCAGTATGGCACTTAGAGAACACTGCAGACCCAGGGTTTTCAAAACAAATAACGTTGCAGTTTTCCAGCTTGCTTGTCATTTCCTACTTGGCTTTGGCTTTGCTCTGCTCACAACCACACACACACACACACACACACACACACACACACACACACACACACACAC
>JAOTRR010000013.1:11815181-11827748 GCA_028570945.1 Gogo arcuatus | reverse complement strand
GTAGCTGGTAATGTTTTGGAGTCCTCTCTAGACTGAGGAGCAGTCTCTGGCAGTAAACTTTTACTGAAGTTTATCCAAAATCCCCCTTTTAGCTTCTCTAATTCCTTTTTCCAAGGTCATTTGGCTTCATTGTACTGTATGCCTCCAGATTACAAAGTAACTGTATTAGGTATGCTACCAGTCAAGAACCGAATGCTTTCTTTGATACTTTTTTAAAATGAAGAATAAGTCAAAGTCATATTTTGCAGATGCTCCTTTGATGGTGACTGGTTTATTTGCTTTGTCAGTAATAATCTTACATTTATAAACAGCAGAATCTTCAATTATTGTTGTAAATTGTCAAGTGTTGTGGTGGTTGAAAACAAGTTGACTTGATTGTATTGCTTACCAGGTGGTGTCCAAACGAGCAGACATGGCCATTGGCTCACTAACCATCAATGAAGAGAGGTCAGAAGTTGTTGAATTCTCAGTTCCCTTTGTGGAGACTGGCATCAGCGTTATGGTCTCTCGGAGCAACGGCACCGTCTCTCCATCTGCTTTCCTGGGTGAGTCATTGTGATCTTGGGTTCTGTTACAGTACCTTCTGAACAGTAGAGCTAAATACAGAATTGTCTGAACTGGTGTGGAATAAAAAATAAGTAAACAGCCTAATCAAAAACATTTTATTTTCCACTTAGTTTTCCCTTTTTATTTACCTATTCCCTATTTTGCTGCCTGTTTATTGTGCCTGTAGCTCAGGGGTTGAGGTTCTAAGATAGTGAAAAGAATATTTTGAGGTCAAATCCCACTGCCACAAGAAACATGTTGGACAATAAGCTTCACAGCTTAAAATGTACTTTATCTTCCTTGTAAGTTGCTTTGAACAAAACCAGGTTATTGTAAGTTTTTTTTTTTTCCTAAAATGTTTCTATTTGTTTTTCACTTATCAGGTCAGTGACAACCTTGACCACTCTCTTTGTGCATCTGTTGTTGTAGAGCTCCAGCAAAGGAAGCAGGTTGTAGCTAATGATCTTTTCTGCTGAACAGATGATGTGATGGAATTTTGCCTTTCCCCTTTGCAGTGCATGATCCAAACCAGACAGTCAATGTGGATGTGAGGACAGACTCTGTGATAGCCGTGCAAATCTGCACCAGTAGTGTTAGTGGCAGCTTGAATTTTCTTAGATGTCGGAGGAAGAACATACTCTGTTGGGCCTTCTTGGTGATGGAGACAGTGTTGGCCTGCCATTTAAGGTTTTGTGAGATGGTGGTCCCAAGGAATTTGAATGGCTACCGCTTGGGCTACCACTGTATCGCTTATGATGAGTGGAAGTGGTTGACAGGGTTGTCTCCTAAAGTCCACAACCATCTCAACAGTTTTAAGTGTACTGAGCTTCAGCTTGTTACGACTGCACCAAAAACTAGCTTAGTCACCTTCTGTCTGTATGCCTACTTGTTACCATTCTGTATGAGACCAATTAGTGTAGTGTCATCTGCCAACTTCAGAAATTTTACAGACATGGCTCTGGAGGTACAGTTCTTGGTGTATAGAGAGTAGAGCATTGGAGACAATACGCAGCCCTGCGTCGCTCCAGTGCTGAGGGTCAGAGAGTCTGAGGTGATCTTCCCCACCCTCACATGCTGCTTCCTGTCAGTTAGTGTTTCTGTCAGTTAGTAATTAGTATTTCAGTTTTAAAATGTGTAAAGCTGTGAAAAAGACTTTATAAAAATGAATATTTGTTGAACGGTTGATATAAATGGTGACGGTCTGCCCCACTGGCCCCTATGGACAATCTGCCACTGAATGTCATCCAGATATACAGCATGAGAGTGAAAGATTCAGTCCATGAGTCACTGAAACATGGTTGGGACTCCAAACAAACCGAAAGAATGGGTGACAAATTGATGTAAACCAAATGGAGTGGGAAAGGCTGTTTTCTCATGAGACATTGAAGTCAAGGGAATCTCAATATACCTTAGTCAAACAAAGTGTCAAATAAAAGCAAGCAATATCTAACTGATCGAGCAGTTTGTCAATGTGTGCAGTTGAATAAGCATCAAATTTAGACACTTTTGAAGTTGAACAAATTGAAGTTCACACAAAATTTTGATCACCTTGTCCACATTTGGCACAAGGATGACAGATCTTGACCAGTTATTAGGGGATTCCTGAATTATCCCTATATAGAGCACAGCCCTGGAGCTCATCGCGAACCACCTTTTTTATGTGAGTGGAGTGAGCCTCACTTTTTAGATTCACCTCTGGTCCCAGTTCCTTCCTCTTGGGAAGCACTGTCACCAAAGCCGCAGGGACAGCCTATCTTTGTGATTTTTGGAGATTTAGGTGGCTTATCTGCAATGCATATGTACACCTTACCTCGTAGTCAACAGTGCCAACTCAAAGAAACCTTGCCACTAATTTGGAGCTCAACCTGGGTATAAAATAGGCACTTGATCTCCTGGTGAAAACTCATGTGGCCAAGTTCCCCTGTTATACAGCCAGGATTGACAGTTCTGTAGCAAAGCATTTGATTAAATCATTCCACTAATCATTCCATTATCCATTCAAGGATGGTAAGAGCTGGTACAGTTCAACATAATTCCTTATAATTCATAAAGTTTGTGAAGTGTTCATAATATGAAATTGCCCTGGATAGTCAGAATGTCTTTCAGTGTACTGACTGGGGAGAACATTCAGAAGAGCTCCTCCACAGCAGAAGTGTGCGTATTCTTCTGATGAGGCATTAGTCCCAGGTATAGGATTGCATAATTGATTACAACTAACATTAAATGATGCCCTTGTGCACTCCAATCTACTGGCCTGACAAAGTCCATGCCAGTTCTCTTGAAGGGAACCTCTACTAATCGAAGAGGGCACAGTGGCACTTTTGGGGTGGCTAGAGGATTCACTACCTGACATTCAAAGGATGTCACACAGCACCTGTATATATCTCCATGTATGTATGCCTGGCCAATAGAAATGGACCATTAGACAGTTTTGTGTTTCCTTACATAAATGGTTGCAAAGAAAAGTATCTCCCCACGGCTCCTCAGGATCAACAACTGGGTCGTCTCCCCCTTTAATTTGAATGCCTTATATCACTTGATAGAGCCTATCATTGATAATAGTAAAATATGGGTAGGAAAAAGTGGCATTTGGCTGGTCTTGCTGACTATCATCATTAGCTTTCATGCGGTTGAAAGCATGGCTCAGGGTTTCATCTCACTACACTACATCTCACTAACTTTGCCTAAATTTCACCCACTAGCATACTGTTCTTGGACAGTATGCTAGTGGGTGAAATTCAGGCAGTTATTTCCCAAAATAAGTGGATGGATGAGGTGAGGACTAACCACTACTTTTATTTTAAGCTTTTGTCCACAGAATTGAATAATGACAGGCACCAGCTGTTATTCATGAATATCCCCATGCACACACATCACCTTCACCCAATGTCATGTCCCTCATTCAGCAGCCACCTGTGACAGGCATCCTGAAGATGCTAGACAAACACAAATGTTTGGCTGCCCTTGCTGAGGTTAGGGTCCTGATCCTCTGCCACCGTTGTTCCTCTGTTTGGCCAACCTACTCTGTGATCACCTTTTTCAGATCTTTTCAGCTGTCAGAAGTTTTACCAATGCTAAGAGTCAACATCTACTTGTAAATTGTCAAAATATTGATACTGACAGAGCAATTATCAGACCAAATGATCAGGATTCATAGAAAAACCATAGGTTGTTTGGGATAGAATGCTCTTATAGGGAAAGGAATAGTAAATCACTGCCATCAGGTGTTGATGAAGACCAGAGAAACTGTGCTTGGCTGTGCAAATGGACATGGGCAGTGTCAGTAAGCAGCTTAAATTCCAAGGGATATGATTTTCTTTTGTTACCACAATGGCCCAAATACATGCTAATATGCATATCAGAAAACAATTTTCTGAACATGTGTACCAAATTTTAGATAAAAAGAGAATGGCATCCCTCCAGAGAATTCAGCTTACAGTAACTTACTGAGGCCTGAGATTTTAAGTGTTGTCTATGTAGGCTTTTTGTGTTTGAGGAAGGAAAAATATGTAAAGTGTGATATCACTGGAATAGCTCAGGCAGTATATGTATACAGGTGCCTACTCTCTTGAGACTTGAACTAGAAATCTTGCATTTTTCCAGAAAACATCTAAATGTTGCTGTCATAGCAGTAGTAGTTAGGAGTGTAAACCTCTGGTTTCCACATGATACAGAATGATTTAAATTCATAAGGTAATGATACAATATTTGATGATACCATTGAATTGAAGACAGTATGATACGTTTTGATTTAGTAGTCCCTGACGTGATGAACTTCTGGGATAGGCCTACTTTTTACTTGCAAATGTGAGGTAGAGAAGGACTGTTTTAAAAAGCGTCAATTACAGGCAAATTGCCTAGTTAGTCTATTAAATTATTTACACATCATTTTAGAAAATATGAATTATTTTTACACACCAGTATAACATTCAGACCTCACCAGCCGACATACGCTAACAAACAAAATATTGATCTCCTAGCAGACTCAGAAGTCCATTAAAGAATGTTCCAAAATGCTATACACAGGCTATATAAAGTTTATGTACTTCATAACTCCGTTTTGTACATAGTTCTGAAACAACTAATGCATGTATAAGCCTAAACACCCCACTTTTCACAGCTCTGATGATTCGTGGCTGGCTCAGGATAATGTGTGCTGGTTCCCCAATTTTTGGTTTAACAGTTGCAAGGAAATCCACTTGTATGACAAATGATTTTAGCTGTCCACACTTTAGCTGTCCACATTCACAGGTATCTGCCTGATGGCATGCACATTGGTTCACATAATTCATTCTGTAGTGACTAAGGCCTAAACATTAGCCGCTACTGGTTGCTAAGTGTGAGCTCTTTAGACGTGCGCTCTCAGCATAAAACAAAAAGAAGAAATCAAACTTGGCTACGGACTGGTGATATTAAATGCAATTTATTTACAATGTTTAAAATAATAAATCCAATAAGTTCCTAAACTGTGATAAAACAGAAAACAATCAAAAACGTAGAAATCTGCCACGAGCACAGTCAAAAACTGTCTGCTTCTCAATCTCAGCAACACCTGAGACTGATTAGACATGAACTTAAATAATCTCTGGCCCCCTGTGGCTTTACCAAACCCACTATACATCCCCTGGAGCTTGGGAGGAGTACAACACAAAATACAAAACAAATATATGGCTCTTACACATGCCTTCTCCTTGCATAGGCTCATTTGTTTACTTTCAGGATTCCTCCTTTCCGTGCAGTGTCGACCAATTAAAAACAAGGGTCCTTCTGTATTGCTCCTTCATTAAGTGCCTACAGAAATGCATAGCAGAAAAATATGGCTGACCATTTCGATAATAATGATAATAATCTGTAATAATTTGATAATAACTGATAATAATAGATTTTGGTTGTTTTATCAATTAAGTTCAATCATTGCCTTTTTACTAGACCTTACCTATAGTAAGCTACTGTATGCTACTGTACAGTATGCTACTGATGTTTATATTAACCACTTTTATATTTATACACTAACAATCATGAAGGGTTTTTTGTTTCCTCATGTTTTTTAGATGTACTATAGCTGGAACATTTTGTACAACAAGCACCACCCTCCCCCTTTTGCTGCTATAACATCCTCAACTCTTCTGGGAATGCTTTTCACTAGATTTTTGAATGTGGCTGTGGGAATTTGTGACCATTTAGCCAAAGGTACTGATGTCGGGCAAGGAGGTCCGGTGTGCAGTTGGTGTTCAAGTTTATCCCAAAGGTGTTTGTGGGGTTAAGTTCATGGCTGTCTGCAGGCCACTTGAGTTCTTCCAAACCAACCTTGGCAAACCATGTCCTTATGGACCTTGTTTTGTGCTCAGTGACATTGTCATGCTGGGACAAGTTTGGGCCCCTTAGTTCTAGTGAATGGAAATTGTAATGCTGCAGCATACAAAGACATTCAATACAATTGTGTGCCTCCAACGTTGTATCAAAAGTTTGGGAAAGGACTACATAAGGGGGACATGGTCAGGTGTCTGCATACTTTTGGCCATAGAGTGTATATATAACTACCACTTCAAAGGGGCTGTAGTGGAAATTCAGCATATGGTAACTGAGACCACTTTTTTTTTAATATTAAAGGCATGATGTGCTTGAGGGAGAAAAGGTTTTACATGTCATTATCTGTACTATCTGTACTGTATTATCTAAACTAATGATCTAATGATTGTACAAACTGATGACAAAGGAAAAACCTAAATTAATGAGCAGTTGCCTCCAGGCAGGTGTACAACATGATACAATTAATCAGTTAATATGGTACCATGCTCTGTGCTACATATAAAAATGCTGAGCAGGCCAAATTGACCTTTATTTTGAATCAACATGGTGAAAAAAAAAATCAAAGTGACTTTGAAAGAAGGTTTATTATTGGACATGGATGACAGGAGATTCAGTCACAAAGACTGATCAACTGGCTAGTGTTTCAATAGGAACAGTGACTAAAATCTCATCTGCATTTAGATCTGTGGGTGAGATACCAGTAAACTGGGGTGGAAATTGTAGTTGAAACTACTCATTCATTCATCATTCTTGTGCGTTGGTGTGCTATGTAAGGAAAAACAGAAGAGCACCTTTCTCAGGTGACAACTTGCATTTGAGAGTTCACTGGTGCAAAAACCATAGTCACTGGTCTACACAGATGTGGAAAAAGTAACATGGGATTAATCATTCATTGCCATATTCTTGAAGTGGGCAAAGCAAGTGGGTTGGGTAGGGGAATAATTTTGCTGTCATAGTTTGGGTCTGCTTGCCATAGAGGGAAGAGTAACTTAAAATTAATACAAAGTTATTCTGACTTATAACCTTTATCCTATGATGAAACATTTCTATCTTGATGGAGTGGTCTTTCCTAGGACAACCCTGACACCGTCCACAGGGCATGAGGGCTCACTGAATGGTTTGATGATTTGGAAAATTTTGTAAATCATATGCTATGACCTTCACAGTCACTAGATCTCAACCCAGTTAAACACCTATGAGAGATTTTGGACTGACATGTTAGACCATGCTCTCTACCACAACCATTAAATCGCCTGTAATATATTTTTGAAGAATGAACTTCCAGTGCAGTGCCATAGAATCTATGCCAAGGCGCTGTGCAGAATTCTGGAAGCTCATGGTGGCCCAAATACTTAAAAGGACCTTTTTTGTCACTTGTCTGTATTCACCTACTGAGACTGAGTTTTGATTTCTGTGTCCACAATGATTGGCTGTGGCTATTGAACAATGACTTACATTTGGTGCAAAATCTAAAGTAAAAAGGCCAGACTTTTTATCATGTTTTGTAATGTGGATCTTCATCCACTGTGACTTTTGTGGATTCCCACCCTTATTATTTTATTTGTTATCCCCCTACCTGTTTCCCATCAGAGCCTTACAGTCCTGCAGTATGGGTGATGATGTTCGTCATGTGCCTGTCTGTGGTGGCCGTGACCGTTTTTATCTTTGAGTTTTTCAGCCCTGTTGGATACAACCGAAGTCTACAAAGTGGAAAGCGTAAGCAAAATTATTAAAAAGATTTTTTTTTGCCTTAGGCACATCTAGAGATGAAATCAGCAGTGCATAACTTTGCTTATTACTAGACTGAAATATGCAGCAATTTTATAATAATCTGAATCAGCAGAGCATGTCTGATTCTGCACTCATACTTTCTGTACAGTCTTTTCCCTGTACTCCTGACAGCCCTAAGATGTCCTAATGTTTGTCATTTCTCTTTCAGGGGCAGGAGGATCTAAGTTTACCATAGGAAAATCTGTGTGGCTACTGTGGGCTCTGGTCTTTAATAACTCAGTTCCTGTAGAAAACCCTAGAGGAACCACAAGTAAGATCATGGTGCTGGTTTGGGCTTTCTTCGCTGTTATCTTTTTGGCAAGCTACACTGCTAACCTGGCTGCCTTTATGATCCAAGAGGAGTACATAGACACAGTGTCTGGCCTCAGTGACAAGAAGGTAATCGAACCGTACACTGTAGTGTTTACATTTTATAATTTGTTAACAAATGAATACAGAACTTTACTGTTATGTATAATTTTGATTATATATTTTGGATGTACTCTAAGAAGTATGCCTATATAATAATGACATGAATGGTATACTGGCAGACTATTTAGTATGGTATTATGCAATGTGAGATTCAGCCTGCATGTGACTCTGAGGACTCCCTGCATGTGACTCTAATTAAATGCTGCCATTTCTGCGGTATTATAGAATTGCACTTGGACAAAAAGAACACCTGTATTAGAATACTGTTCATTGATTATAGTTCAGCATTCACTACAATCATCTCTGTTAAGCTCATCACCAAGCTTAATACTTTAGGCCTGGACACCCAACTGTGCAATTGGATACTGAACTTTCTGGTTGGCAGATCTCAGGAAGTGAAGGTTGGCAACTCCATGTCTTCCATGCTGACTCTGAACACAGGATCCCACAAGGATTCATGCTCAGCCCACTTCTATATTTCATTTGCACACAAAACTCTGTCGCCAAGCACAACTCAAAGATCATCCTGAAGTTTCTTACTGACACTACCATCCTAGGCCTCATCACCAACTGGGACGATTAGATCAGAGCACTATCACAGTGGTGCTATGACAATAACCTCTGTCTCAATGTCAGCAAAACTAAGGAGATGATTGTGGATTTTAAGAAGACGCAGGAGGGAGAGCATGCTCCTTTACACATTGAAAGTGCTGTTGTGGATACAGTCACCAACTTCTAGTTTCTGGGTGTGCACATTGCCGATGACCTTACTTGGACCGGATCACAAGGTCCGCCAACCAGACGTCACTTCCTAAGGAGGTTCAAGAAAAGTGGTCTGCCCCATACCATCCTCAGAAACTTGTACCATTGCACCTTTGAGAGCATCCTGACTGGCTGTATTAGTGTCTGGTTTGGCAGCTGCGCTGCCACCAATCGCAAAACCCTGCAGAGAGTGGTAAAGGCAGCTGCGGTCATCACAGGTCTAAGAAGATATCTACCAGACACGCTTCTTGAGGAAGGCTCACAATATTATGGTGGATTGCACTCATCCAGCTCATAACCTGTTTGTCATGCGCCTGTCTGGTAGGTGCTTTGAAGCTTACAGTCATGGATGAACAGGCTGAGGAACAGTTTTTATTTGTAGGCCATCAGACTAAATAACTATGTTCCACTTTAAGCATTTTAAATGTCATCTTAAGCGCATTACTCACTTTACTTTTATAGGACATTTACCCAGTGTCACTTTATTCTCAACTGCTTGTTTTTGACTATACATACTCTGTGTGCCTATGACATATAAAATGACTGACTTAAATGTTCATTCATTTATTCATTTTTCATTTCTCTTTTCCTGGTTGGGGTTGTCGTGGCAACAGGCTGAGAGGTTCACCCCTGACTGGCCATAGATTCTAGCTTCTCCAGAGTATTCTCTTCCAAGCCAACTGTGCAATATAATCTCTCCAGCTGGTCCTGGGTCCTTTTCCCCAGTATCTACATCCAGTTGAACATGCTTGTAGCAGGAGCTGACCAGAGGGCATCCTAAAAGGTACCCAAACCACCTTAACTGGATTCTCTTGTTTCAGAGGAGAAACTGCTCTACTCCAAGCCTCCCCAGAATTGCCGATCTCCTCACCCTATCATTGAGATTATACCCAGAACTCTTTAGAAGAACCTCATTTTTGCCATATATAATTGTGGCCTTATTCTTTCAGTCATTACCCACAGTTTCTGACCATAAGTCAATCTTACACTCTCCTTTTCCAGCATTCATGAATAAGATCTCAGGGTACTTAAACTCCTGATCTAGGGGCAAGGTCATTCCACTCTTTTCCTGGAGAGAATCATGGCCTTGGACTTGGAGGTGTTGATCTTCATCACAGCTGCTTGACTTTCAGCAGTAAAACATTCAGATGTGTGTTGGAGGTATGCTTCAGTTGGTGCCAAGAGAGCAACATCATTTGGAAAAATACTGGACACCTCTCCAACACTGAGTGTGTTTTGATATCCTGTCTTTGAAAACCACAAAGAGGAATGGAGACAAGACACAGATGGAGTCTGACAGCCATCTTAAACAGTTTTGAGTTCATGACAGGAAGGCGGACACCTCTCTCACTGTGCTCATAGAGACACCAGATTGCACAAAGTAGTGGCACACACACTTTTAGTGCCTCCCACAACAAATGTCAAGGCACACCATCATAGGCCATCTCTAAATCCACAAAATACATGTGGACTGGTTTGGAATACTTCCATGACATAGCGAAGCTGTGCAAGAGTAAAACGCTGGCCTACTGTTCTAGGGCCTGTGTGGAACCTGCACTGTTACTCCTGAATCCTATTTTGAACTATCAGATGGACACTCCCCTGTGGAGCCCTGGCATAAACTTTTCCCTAGGAGGCTGAGGAGTGTAATTCTCTTACACTTGGAACACACCTGTTGGTCCCCTTTTTAAAGAAAGGGACCACCATTCCAGTTAATACAATAATACAATCTCATCCTTCTCAAATGCATTCAATATCTCCAGCCGAATCTCACTCACCTGCATCCTGGTGGTTTTCTAGCCACCATAGTAACCTCAGTCACAGAGATGGACTACATAACATTGCAACATTGCTGATACTGGTGATGCAATTGTAAAAATCAATCATTGATTTTTGGCCCAAGGTACTCTGATATCAAATACATTTATGAGCAACCTTGTGTTCAAACAGGTGTTTGTTGCTTGACAAGACATGGCTTACACATCTGGAATGGATGTTTCTTAAGACTAACACCTGTTATTAATTCCATTGATTATCTATGGATTGTGTGTTTTGTGTGAACTGCTTTCAGTAGATAAGTATTTTTTTTTACCTATAAGCAATAATCATGTTTGAGAAATATTATTTGACCAAAACAGTATTAGTTTTAATAACAAATTAATTAAAAAGTTAGACTTTTGAACTCTGCTGTGTGAGGATCGATCAAACAATTCCAAGTTCCTGTTGCGAATGAACAGAGCGTGGCACAGTCATGCGCATGCAGCAGGAGTGAGCAGTAACTTTCGTGAGGCAGTACGCTACGTGACGTCGCGTTGTCAACATTGGGACCTGTGTTACATACATTTTTGTGACCTGTGTTACTTCTGCATTTGCAGTTTTACTATGAACGTCAAACTTGAGCAGCAAGCAAACATCAAATTCTGTGTTAATCTCAGGAAATTGGCAATGGAGACCCTTGAAATGCTTCATGAGCACAACCCTCGAAAATGTCCAAGAAAGTGAGCACATTATGTGTCAGGATCATCAGATTGCCCTGACTTCTGCCCCCATGAAGTGCAAATGCAGCTCAAAACACCTCGCCCAGCTCATTGCTTCATTGGCATAGACTTGCGTAAGCATTTCAAGGGTCCGCTTTGCCGATATCTCGAGTTCACGCACACATATACGTTGTCACAATAATGCGTGTAACACAAGTCACAATGTTGACAGTGCGATGTCACATGGCATATTGACTCACAACAGTTACTGCTAGCTTCTGCTATATGCGAATAACTGTGCTATGCTCCGTTCTTTCACAACAGGACGAGTCTGAACTTTTTGATCGCACCTTGTATTGTGGCAAAAAAAATCCCTTTTCTTTTGCCAGGAATGCCTGTCATAGATATGTCTGTTCAGATTCCCCACTTTTTTTGCCTATAGTTCCAACAGCCCACAGAGCAGTACCCTCCCCTTCGCTTTGGCACTGTCCCAAATGGCAGCACAGAAGAGAACATTCGCAGCAACTACCCTAACATGCATCAATTTATGGTGCGCAACAACCAGAGAGGAGTTGAGGAGGCCATCGACAACCTCAAGACTGGGTGAGTGGATGATATCCTTTGACAAAGATCATGAACTACTATGTCTTATAGTATAAACCTTCACTCCCATACTAAGCTACATTATTTGTTCCTATTTCCAGTGGTTAATTCTGTGGAGCCTTTAGTAATACTGTATAAATTGACCTGGTTTTTATGATATGGATGCAAAAGCTGTGTTAATGTGTTCTAGACAAAAATAATAGATATCAATTGTCTTTAGAACAGCTCTAGAAACCATTAAGATTTTCTTTTAATGTAGCGGGAAAGACAGATGTGGGTTACAGCATGGATCACAGCATAGGCATTAATTATTTTGTCGGCTGTCGGTTCCTGTCTATCTCAGAGTGGGTGTGAAAGCAGACTTCCATCCTTTGTGTGAAAGCACCGGAAACACCATAATTACACTGAAATTGCTACTTTCCCCAAACACAATTTCCCAACAACTAAGCTTTTTGGTTTTGTTTGAAGCAGTATTTGCTCTCTTAGCAAATTTGGGGTTTCATGAAGGAGAGTTCTGCTATAGCTCTCTGTAACTTAAATTTGTTCAGTCATATAAGAGGTAAGGGTAATTATTTAGACAGTGCTGATTTTTGTATTAACATAACTTACCTAAGAATCAGAATCAGAATCAGAATCAAGTTTATTGCCAAGTACGTTCTCACATACA
>JAOTRR010000013.1:11650225-11660637 GCA_028570945.1 Gogo arcuatus | reverse complement strand
ATTAAATGATAAATTATTACATAATTAGATAAAATGAATGACCAAAAAGTCATAAATGTATATGTGACTTGAGGTAGTCTGTGCAGTTGTATGAAGCGCCTGAACTCTGGTTGTCTGGAAACGGCCAGAAATACAGGTCCCCATTATGGCAGCAGCAACTGTGGAAAATAACAAGTCAAGAATGACCAGCAAAGCTATTTGAATGATCATAGAAAACTATGATTCGCCCCAGGATAACAGCCATGAGCTTAGAGTCCAATCACCCTCCCTGAAAGAATGCACCTGCCAGTGTATCTCCACTACTAGGGAAGAAATGTTTTAGATGTGTCTGGGATAAATGTGCAACACTCCCTAATCTATGCCCATCCAAATTTGAAGAGTCATTTTTTGAACTGCTGCTAATTCTGAGGATAATTGCACAAGGTTCTTATCAATGTCATTACCAATATGCTCCATAGTATGAACTACTCTCCCAATCTCATCAAAAGCCACAGTTACACCATATTGTGGAACTCGAGCTGCAAGAAAGTGTTGAGTTGGACCAGCTACAATCTCTCCATTACCAAACAGATCACGCTTCACTCTAGGATGTTTAGGGTCTGGGGTATGCCTCAGAGCTGCCACCACATAATCCCAGTAACATGATAAGCATGTCTGGAGCAGATGAATAGAGTACCAGTGTATGTTAGGTTGGTCTCTCTCCAACACTTTATGGGTGTTCAGCATGAAAGTATGGGCTCTCTATTAGCTGTCATGGGTTTGAAATGGAATTTAAGGTTAGGCTGGAAATATGGGAACCTCTTAAGGAGAATGGAATGGAAATCTGTAGGTATATCTCAGCAAGTTGGGGTAAAAGGCCACAAATCGAACATTGCTCTCTTCTCAGCTTGTGCAAAGCCAAGAGCAGATCTCAAGCATGTATCTTCTACTGCCAATTCAGCATACACCTCATAATGACCGTGGTTGTTACACACTATGAACAAGAAGAAAATTAGAGATCCCATTGTCTCATGATGTATAACAACTCTTGATTAAATGTGTGATTTATATTACTGTTTATAGTTTTTTCAAAAGCACTCACCATACTCAACAACGTCAGTGTACACCTAGACTCCTTCTCTTCCTGAATCTGCTTAAACTCAGACAGTACACAATTAATAAAACATAATATTCATCAGTTAGAAACACTCAGACAAAAGCAACATTTATAAAACTACATGATATAATGGTCTACATAACACCTAAGACTACATGAATAATAAAGATTAAATGTTGTGATAGTGTTATGCAGTCTCTGGAAATTCAGTGAATATTCTTGCTTCTGGCCTGTTTACAACTTTATGCCGTTCAGAACAAGCATGTGTAGGCCAATGAGGGAGAGGTCACCAGTACTTCTCCTGATTGACTTGCCGTCTTGTTGCTCCACCTTTTCAGCTTGTTCATTGACCAACTTCACGTTTGACATGAATCCACCATGGTTTTCCTTTCACCTTCACTGCTGCATCAGTGACAAAGATAATCTGATAAGGTCCCTCAAACTTTGGCTGTAATGGTGTTTGTAAGTGCTGTGGTTTGGAGACAAGAACCCACTGTCTT
The DNA here is from genome assembly GCA_028570945.1 of Gogo arcuatus. NCBI lineage: Eukaryota > Metazoa > Chordata > Actinopteri > Siluriformes > Anchariidae > Gogo > Gogo arcuatus. The sequence continues at coordinate 11,659,041 of JAOTRR010000013.1, read as the reverse complement.
GAAACTAGGCTGTGACTACCAGGTTCAGGTCAAGTCCAAGTATCAATCACTTGCTTTCTCGCCATTTGAATTGAGTCTGTAAGTTGAGAACCAAACTTTAGCACTGCATCACTAGTCAAATGGACATCAGCAGTACGCAAATCAGTCGTTCCTGGCAATGTCATTGTTCTGCCTATGATGACTTCAAATGGGCTAAGCCCGGTGTCTGTTGTGGGTGGCTGATATACTGCATAACACAATGAGAAGTGCTTCTGGTCATGAAAGCCCTTCCTGATGCACTTTGGACAGTCTCTGATGGTTCAGTTCATTCTCTCCACCATTCTTGATGACTGAGGACGATGTGGACAGTGGAATTTCCATTCCACATCTAACATCTGGCACACTTCTTTATAGACTGCTCCTGTAAAGTGCGACCCCTGGTCTTAGTCCACAACCTCGGGGATGCCCCAATGAGGAATAATGTCTTTAACCAGCACTTTTGCAGTATGGGTAGCTGTACCTCATCTTGTTGCAAATGCTTCCACTCACCGTGAGAATTTGTTCACCATGACGAAGACTTCTGAATAGCCGTGTGGGTTTGGCATGGTTATGTAGTCCACTTGAAAATGTCAGAATGGGCCTGGAGGTGCTGGAGTTTTCACCCCAGGAGTTTGGTCCTTCCCACGGGTTGTTTTTTTAGACAGGTAACACACCACCCAGGACCATTTCTCCTCTTGACCTACATCATTCTTTTAGTTCTCTGATGTCATTCAAAGTTCGTTCTTGGAAGAGCTTTCAGGTTTGTCTTTGTCTCAATCATTTGATCGAGTGCAGATTTGTTAGCCTCTTCCTTGGTGGCTAACTTTGCAGTCCTGTCTGCTAGCACATTTCCTTTTGCTTCTTCCATGCTTTGTTTTGTGTGTGCTTTGACTTTAATGATGGTAACTTCTTTTGGTAGTTGCAATGCAGTAATTCTTGAACATTCTGTCTGTTCTTTATCAGAGTTCTAGCAGCAGTTTAGAAACCTCTGCTCTTCCACAATTGCCCAAAATCATGAGCCACTCCAAAAGTGTATCTGGAGTCTGTGTAGATGTTCTCTGTTAGCTCACTGGCTAGGTTACATGCCTCAATGAGTGCCTTCAGTACTGCTTGTTGTGCTGAACTATTCATTGGCAAAGGCCCTCAGGCTAGCTCATCATGTTCCAATGTCATTGCCCAGCCTTCCACTCTCTGTTCACCACCTGAGGGGATCCATCTGCAAACAAAACCAGTTCTGGATTGTGCACAGGTTCTTCCTTGAGCTATATTTGCTCTTCTGATCTTGACACAGTTGTGATTGTCCTCTTTGGTCTGTGGCTCTTGTAACAATATTGCTAGGTTCACAGGGGATGCTTTCTATATGATGAGGTTGGGCAGCTCCAGAATTGCTGTCCATTTTGTACATCATGCAGCAGTAACTTGTGACCCTCGATTCATGGTGATCATTGTGTGTACAGTATGTGGGCACTTCACTGTGAGCTTTTGATCCAATATGATTGTCAAGACTGCCTCCACAACCAGTTATGTGGCTTGAATTACTCTTAGGCATGGCCCCCATCCTTGTGACACTCCATCCAGCTTTGCTGAATAATACAAGACTAGTATGTTTGTCTCTCCATGTTCTTGGGGCAAGACAGCCATCATATACCCATCATGCTCGTGAACATACAGGATGAAGGGTCAGTTGGTGTCTGGAATTCTGAGGGCTGGTGCTTGGCACAAGGCTTGCATGAAGTTCTTGAATGCTTCCATTTATTCATCATTCAAGTGTAACTTTTCTTTGGAGTATTTTCTTCCCTTCCAGCATGTCATTCAATGTTTGTGCCATGATTGTGTATGAATCAACCCATGCTCTGTTGAAATTACAAAGTCCCAGGAATGATTGTAACTCATGGACTGTAGTAGGTGGTTTGGCTTTGCAGATTGCTTTTGTCATTTCTTGTTTCCCTTGTGAAATTTTCTGTGCCAGTTAGCTCATTTCCCTCTGGCAGAGTAGAGCTTTTCTGTTCTTTTTCTGTTAAGAAGTCAAGGATTGTCATCATGTCTTTCTTGTGATGTTCTTCAGTCTCAGAAGCCACCAATATGTTGTCCACATAATTTATGATGACAGATGACATTTCTGGAGCCTCTCTGAGGTAACTGTGGAATGCCATGTGATACACCATGGGACTATTATGAAGACCTTGAGGTAATCTGGTTCATGTGTACTGTTCTCCATTCACCGTGAATGCCAGCCATAGACTAACATCTTCAGCCAATGGCACTGACCTGAAACCATCTTCCATGCCAATCACAGTAAACCACTGATATTCTGGCTTGAAAGCATTAAACAGTGTTGAAATGTCTGCCATGGGTTTTGTTTGTCAATGTACAGATTAATGACATGGTAATCCACTGTTAGCCTCCATTCACCTGAAGCTTTTTTTCCACTGGAAACATTGGACTGCTGGACATACTGTGTGTCTTTACCAGAATTCCTCTTTCTTCCAACCACTGAATGATGGGTAGAACCCCATCTATTGCTGTCTTACTGAGGAGATATTGTTTTGTGTTAGGAGGAACTTGGTCTGCAATGTCACTGGATCCATCTGTAAGTTTCCACAGTTGTCGTTGGGCCAGACTGGGTGATTTTCTAACTGAGGATTTTCCAATTATCTCAGTTTCCAGATGACAATGCCTTGTTTGAAGTTCAGACTTCCTTCAAATTGCAGCAGAACATCTAAGCCTAAGAGTGGATCTGTGATATCACCCATACACACATTGGAGCATTGATGAATCTTGAACCAAATGACAAGTTCCCCAGTTCAGGATGTTACCTCCTCCCACCCCAACAGTTTGTTTTGTTCTTGCTGCTAGTGGAATTCCTTTGTCTGTTTTGTGGGAATGTATGTTAGCTATGCTCCTGTGTTCAATAACAAGTCAAGTTCTTTTTGTCCATTCACATTAGTGTACACATATGGGCCATCTGCTAAATGTTGCAGCACAGTGATGCAGTGGTTAGCACTGTCGCCTCATGCCAGAAGGTTCTGGGTCCGAACCTTGGGGCCAGCTGGAGTCTTACTCTGTGGAGTTTGCATGTTCTCCCCATACCTGCATGGGTTTCCTGTGGATGCTCTGGTTTCCTCCCACAGTTCAAAGACATGCAAATTAAGTCAACCTGCTACTCTAAATTGCCCATAGGTGTGAATAGTTGTTTGTCTCTTTGTTAGCCCTGCAATAGATTGGCAACCTGCCCAGGGTGTACCCCACCTTTTGCCCAAGTGTCAGCTGAGATTATCCCACAACCCTGACATAAACGATATAGATAATGGATGGAAGGATGAATGGGAGGGGTTTCTACAAATGACTCATATTTCTTTGTGACATGTTTTGCAGCACGCCTGTCAGCTGAGACAGTTGCTTGCCCAGAAAGGCATTTACATCCAGGTTCAATGCTCTATGATTTCTGTTATCCATATTGTTATTTCTGATGCCATGTATGCCTGAATAGTTGCACCAGGCTTCTCTGAAGTGTTCTATATTTCAAATGGTTCATTTGCACTCTGAACACAGCTTATCATTTTACCACAGCAAACACATTAATTTGCTTAATTTCAATTCATTCCTCTAGTGCAGTCCATGCAGCATCAATATTTTGTTTGTCTTCACCTTGTGAGTGTAGCTTCTTCACTTGAGTCAGTAAAGCAATTAGAATCATCACTCTGTCATATGGATGTAGATTGTAAATACCTTTGATTTGACAAAATTCATGCAGTGTTTTCATCCCATCTTCTCTAGGATGTTTCATGTCTTTACTCCACTTACTGATGTCAGCAAGAGCAGGTACTTGATGTTTGTGCAGCATTGCTCCACTTCTGAATCTTGTTTTCAGAGGTCTCAGTTGAATTGCTTCATCTTCTAATTCACTGGAACTTTCACTCTCATCAGTCTCTGGTCCAGGACAATGTGTTGTCTCAGGCAGCTGTTGGCAACCTCGTTCCATTTTTTTCCTTTTCCCCAAGATAATTGCAGTTCACCAATTTCGTCTCTAGAGGTGATTGGTCTGAATTCACTTCAGAGTAAAAAGGGGCACTAGGATGTGCATAAGGAGCTCAGGAGAATGGGGAGGCTCACAGAAGCAAAACCAGTGTTTCTCAGCTTTTTCTTTATTTTCTTTAACAACTTCTGCTCTAGCTTGGTCACTCTAGTCTTGAACCACAAAAGCTGTTGATCTAAACTCACTATCGTCAGAAGCTGTTGGCATTTAAGTTGGTGTTCTAGTTCAGATTCCAGGCTCGCTTTAGACTTGAGCTGTTGTTCTAGTCTTCTGCAGTGTCACTTACAATCACAGCTCTCTCCACATCACAACATTCCAACATTCAGCAATCCAACATTCAGAGAGCCTAAGCTAAACCCCTGTCCACCACTGAAAGCACCTACAATTGGCACACAAACATCAGAACTGGACTTTGGAGAAAGGCCGGAAGATGGAAGAAGGTTGTGTCTTCCGATGAGTCCTGTTTTCTATCACATGGGTGGCCTGGTTTGTGTGTGCTATTTACCTGGGGAAGTGATTGCACCAGAATGCACTGTGGGAAAGAAGCAAGTGGAGGAAGTGTAATGGTCTGGGTAATGTTCTGCTTGGAAACTACCTAAACATTGTTGAGGACCAGGTACACCCCTTCATGGCAATGGTATTCCTCAATGGCAGTGGAGTATTTCAGCAGGATAATGCACCCTGCCACACTACACACATTGTTTGGGAATGGTTTCAGGAATATACTGAAGAATTCAAGGTGTTGACCTGGCCTCCAAATTTCCACAGATTTCAGTCTGATCAAGCATCTGTGTGATGTGCTAGAAAAGCTATATACTATTTGCTGCCTCATTGTGGCCTTTTCTAACTAAATGAACCTGTGAACAGGGTGAGTGTTGAAGAGATCTCATTTACAGTTTCTAACACAAGTTGGGGCCTCACTAAATTTATTTGGCCAGCCACTTCATAAAACTGAAACAAAAGAAATAAAGATGTATTTTAACACTCCTTTAGCAATGTCCTTCTGTACATAACTAACATTAGAGTTTAATAGAAATAGGCTACACATCACAGTTTATACTAGCTTGCCAGCAACTCTCATTCCAACAGACCTATTGTGTGTCAAACATGGAACTAATCATTCAATAACTAAAAATTAATTGTAAAAGATATTCATAGGCATTTCCCTTGTAACCCTGTGATGACACTGGCAGCAATTTATTCCCTTGTTTCTGTGGGCATTCCTTCCTTTAGTTTATTGCATGTTGCCATTATTTCACTGTTCACAAATCAGGTGTCTTTTCATGATTTCTGCCACTTATGGATTATGTGCTGAAACAGAACAGCGAGCTGTTTTCTGTTTTGGTTATATCCAGCAGTCCAAGCTCAAAGCAGCAGAGCAAGTATCACCAGCTGACTCAGGAGCTATGAATAGGAATGAATATGTAAAAGCTAAAAACATGGATAATATTTCACACTGAGGAAAAAATAAACATACGAACATATTATCCATTTCTGCTACTTCTTTTTCTACTAAAATCACAGTGTCTGCATATATGAATGATAGGTCATGCACCTTAATGATGTGTTAAATTTCTACACAATTTACCACTGTCATCTTTTTATAGCTTTTTAGTTGACAGTGAGCAGAGAAAAAAAATGAGTTTGTGCAACCATGAAGGATGAAAAAAAGGTTGTAGTATCAACACTGCATGTTGGTTCTATTGTCAGTGCTAAATCCTGAAAATCTGAGAGGGTGAGAACTCAGGAGATGTTCACTTTGTGGAGTTGTTCCTTATGGACAATGTCCGCATTGGGACTACAGACTAAACACGCTTTGCAACACACTAAAACTAAAACCTTTTCTGGTAATCGTTCTGACTTTAACTGTTTAGAAATTGATCTAAATGAAGCTAATCCAGTAGACTTTTAAGACAGTCAGCAGAAAGAACACAGCCATCTACCTTTAGCAAAAGGATGCTATCAGCAATATAATTTAAATAATTGCTTCATCCATCTACTATTTTATCGTTCTGTAAATCAAGTAATGCAAATTAATTAAAATGGTAAACTATTAAATATAATGCATGAACATCACATAACTGCAAAGCTAGTTTTTGTCATTGCTAACGTAAGCTAAAATTTCTTTAGCTGTGAAGAAAGTCTACCACAAAGAATTTATATTATTTATTCAGATTGAAGCCCTGCTTGCTGAAGATTCTAACATATTCCTGAAACTTGGTGTCAACAGCAGTGACGAGGATAAAGTGAAAACACGACTAGTGATCGACAAGTGTGCCAGTGTTTATTGGATTTAAAAAAATTTGCCCACACAGTTCAATGGAAACTCTTTTACTCTTTGTCTATGTACTACATACTACATTACAAAAAGGGTCCACTGGTAGTTGCCACATCTTTGCACTTCTCAGTTGCATAAATTTAAACTTTGTTCATTTTTGTTGCATCACTCACCCCCGCCTACTTTGCATTGTTCCTGCTACATTAAGAGTATGTAATACCAGATAGTCACTAGATGGCACCATAATGTCTAGGACCACAAAAGCAATAGCTCTACAGCAATTCAAGTTGTAAACACTTAGCCATAATTCTAATCCCCTAGTTTTAAACTGTTTATATTTTTCGCCCATATTAGCACTTTCAATTTGTTTCTGAAATTTTCCTATCGACAATTAAATGCTAAAAATAAAAGAAAACAGCATGCTGTGCAGGTGCACTGGGTGTCTAATCTACTTCATTATTGTTTGTCCCAAAGTAGAGTTCACTTTCATAGCAAAGTGCAATACTCAACAGGCCATAGCTCATTTAAGACTGAAAAGCAAACAAAAATCCTTCACCACTGTGTGCCTAGATTATGTACAAATACACATACGTATATACAGTATACACCGAACCTACAGATTCCTTCAGAAATCAAACAGTATAAAGGCTACAAAATACAGACTTTTTAAGAACTAAATCATGTGACAACAGTGGCTTATGGAATAGTTTACCTCTGTTTTGGCATTTCATAAAATGGCGGCAGTGGAAGGGTGCAGTGCTTGAGTACATGCTTCACTGTGACAGTATTGTTTAAGTATAATTAGATCACACTCATTTTTGCTTAAGTTTTTTTAAAATAAAATATTCAACTTTGCGACATTTATTTTTGATCATTATTACAAAGTAAATAAATCAATTTTGAGACCCAATCAAAATAAAGCAGTTTTGTGCCAAAAGTCTACACTTCAGTTGCCAAATGCTTAATCAATAGCAGCAATGTCTGAGACACATGAGCATCTCTGACCCAATTTATCTTTAGTTTTAAGTGCTTCAAACGAAACAGCGTAATAATAATAATATGCAAATTATGCAAACCAAAACATGTAGAGACATCAGCATTTCACACATCAACATCCAACCTGTACAGCTAGCTGAGTGAGCTAGACTAGCTAGGCAGATCTTTTTGTGCTTTACAGTGTAAAAGATCTGTATTAAACTCTTAAAAATGAAATTTAAAGATGTCATTTTATGATATCATGTCAGTGTTCAGTAGCGATTGCCTGCTGTGTTAGATATCTATGTGCTGCTATAGCCTGTAGATAACAAACAGGATAATGTATATGGGGCAACTTTGCTAGAAAGTTAATTATGTAGCTAGAAACATAACAGTTAACATTATCTAGCTAACAAATCTGTCAAGCTAGTGACAGACCTTTTTGTAACTCAATGTGTTTGTGTTACCATTTTTTAAAGGTTGAAACTGAGATGCTGTACTGTTGAACACAGCATTAGTGATGAAAAGTATGCATTTGTATTGTGGTTGCCAGATCATGTTTCAGATGTACTGCTAAGCTATTTTTAATCTAATTGATCTGAAAAACAAATAACACTGGGATGTGATTTAGTTTAATTTAGGATGTGGTTTGATGCTGACCTTTGGTTACTGCCTGCAGTTTCTGTGCCCATGTCTGCTTGTGGTTAGTCTGAGATCTATGGATTCAAAATATGCCAATAGGTGGATTGGCTACACTAAATTGCCCAAGGTGTGAATGAATGTGAAAATGTGTGTATGCATAGGGATCTGCCATGGACTGGCATCCTATTCAGGGTGTATGTCCTCCTCATGCACAGTGCTCCCAGGGCCCAGGGCTCTGGATCACCATGACCTTGACCAGGATAAACTAATTACTGAAGATGAATGAATGAATGTAGTCAATTAGAGTGAAGTTTTAAACTGTAGCTGGATTGAACAGTCAATTCAATATGACAACATCGATTTCTACATCTCCGGTCCTAACTGGTTTGACATGAAGAATGGATTGAATTAAAATAGATTTACTTTTCTTTTTTTCTTTTTTCTTTTTTACCAGGGAGATGGAATAGCCACTCATCCCCCTACATCTCGTACACTGTTTAAATGTAAAGTTAAACTAAATACAGTATATGCTCAAAACTGATCCTATCAACATTTTCTTTTCTCTAATGACAAATGAAAATGAAAGAACATGCTCATTTATGAAGTTGTTTTGCATGATTGTTTGAAATTATGTTATGTGTAGGGCTTGTTTCCAAAAATTCTAACTGACCAACCCATAAGTCCTATATGGCCACTAGGGTGGCCAATTATACACAATACAGGTGAAAGTATGTAGACAGGTAACCATCACACCCATATGTGGTTCTTCCCCAAACCATTGCCACAAAATTTGAAGCACATAATTGTCTAGAATGTCTTTGTATGATGTAGCATTACAATTTCCCTTCACTGGAACTAAGAGGCCCA
>JAOTRR010000013.1:11543686-11558702 GCA_028570945.1 Gogo arcuatus | reverse complement strand
CAGCTTTGTGGCTCCAAAGGAAGTAGGTTACTCTAAGGGGCAACATCTAACTTCTTATGTAATCTAAAACCTGACTGGTTGAAATTAATTTATGGGAATATGAACTGCCCCAGTCTCCCCTGTCCCAAGTCTCCCTGCTCTCCCCTATATTAGTATATATGTATTTTGATGAGGTCTAATCTCTCTCACCCCTGTTCTAGGTGTATTGAGAAAATAAAAATCCATTATAAGTTGATTCATTTAATTATAATAAAGTATAATAAGATTAGTGTTCTAATAAGTTGTATATTACGTTGTTTGAAGTTACTGTGAACACTTTTTCATGTTTCGGTATCTTTAAAAGCCCCTGAGAAACTTCAGCCTTGGTATTAACACAGTCACCTCCCATGCCTCGAAGTCCCAGGGTGCTGCGCGGTCAACTTCTGACAACACAGCCGGGTTGTTTTCTCTTTTCTCACAGGTCACTACACAGTGTCGGTTTATCGCGATAATTAGTTGATTCATTCCTTCGCAGCAGTCAAAGTTCAACTGGGGTTTTCAGGTAAACAGTTGTTTACACACAGAACAGCCGAGGAACCTTTGTGTTAGTGTGTGTGTGTTGTGTGTGTGTGTTGTGTGACAGCAGGTAAGAGAATAAGACTCGAGGCTCAAATGTCTCCCTATTAATATGTAGTGCGCTCTATAGGGCGTGAGCGCTGTTCTTTCACAGCCGGTGTAGTTCTCCTGTGTAGGAAGTGTGGAAGATTTTGAGCGTCGTACATCCGAGTTCCTTCTGTACCTTTCCATAAGTGGTCTTTTTTTGTTATTTTGACGCGAGCCTGTTGGACATTTTTTACTTTTTTAAAGTGTAAGTTTCGCTCTCGCCAGCAGAAGTAGCGGTGGTGGAGGTGGGAGATGATGTGAAAGCTACACGTCAGGACGCGGGTTACACGAGAACTTCACCTGGTCACACTGTCAGTCATCTTCCCCACCTGTGAACTCTGTAGGTATGTCAAATAGTAGCCATACAAACTGTGTAAAACTCCCCTGGAGGCTTCAGTACTCATCATGTGGCACTACACCACAGGAGACTCTGCTCAGTTACAGTCATTACAGAAAAACAAAACAAAACTGAAACCATTTTGTCTCAGTAGTTTCTATAAATAGCTCAGTGAAATACATTCTCCTTACTTTATGTAACTTGGTTTATGTGTGAGATATTAAATATGAAATATTTACTAGGGGTGTAACGATACATGCAGGTCACAATATGATCCAGATTCAGGTTCCTTTATTTGTACCCGTAGGTAGATTTGTTTTGCAATAGAAGAATCGTCATCCATTTTGACACTTTCTTTGACACTTTTTGACATTTTCACACTTAACATCCATCACACCTGACACCTGTACACTGTACAGACAGCTCACACAGTTAACACACATAATAAAAGTTCTCAAAGTTCCAATGCTTTCTGAAACCATTAAAAATGAAAAGTACAAATGATCAAACAATGAACACATGTAATACAAGTTAAGAAAAGTTCTCAGGGTTCCAATGCTTTCTAAAACCATTAAAAACTAAAAGTACAATTCATCAGTGCCATGTTACTCTGGTTATTTGTCACTCTGGATTCATATTTGATACTTAGAATATTTTGAACAACATGTGAACGACGAAAAATTTTGTTTCTGTATTGTAATCAATACGAAAACAATGTGCATTTTTGTCTGTATAAAATGAAATAAACCAAAAATTGCTACGAACACAAGTTTAATATTGTACTACAGGTTCACCATATCATAAACATTTATAAATTCTCCCACAAATTTGATTGAATAAACAAAGTTTCTGACCCAGGGAGAATGATCGATTGTGAATATACTGAGCAGGGCCTTAGGTGTCATTTTAACCAGAAATAGAGCTCCAAATTCGGCTAAATTGCCCGACTTCTGCGGCCTCATTCTTAGCCACTGAGCTCTTTTTAACCTCATTGTGTAACCATATAACTTATAATCCATGCCTGTTGTTGTGATCCCGGAGCTATTGTTCATTTCACTGGTAATGGTGCAGGCTCTCCACCAAAGAATATAATTACGTGACCAACTTGTTCTCTCTAGATTTTAACTCTATGGGTTGCGCAAATTGGGATCTATTGTTCAAACAGTGCAATTGTATGAGATGCATGATTAATAGAGTGCTAATTACCATGATGTGAATATTTACCAGTATATCTACAAAACATTTCAGTGTTTATTTAAAGATGTTTTAAAGCATTAAAACATGGCCTAAACATTACAAGAATTAAGTCTGTGTCAGCAGTTATAGCCTACTTACAAGCAAGTTTTAAAAAAAAAATGCCTCCATATTACCATGCTTTAGCTCGTTTATCTGAATGTGCCTCTTTAAAGGAGAAGATGATGAGACCTGATGAGAGCGGTGCCAATAGGAATTGGCCTTTGCTTCATCTCTGCCTAAAGAGAGTGATGCAGCAGCGTCTTTGTCCTTTAATCCATCCAGCTCTTTCATCTCCTCACCTGTAACCTCTGCTCAGACAGATCAGCATCCAAAGCTTCAACTTTCATGCTAATACCCTCATCAATGCCATCGTGCTCGTCATCTCGTCAATTGTTAACTAGCCGAGTCTCTGCCGTAACTCATTGTATTTATAATTGCATTATACATACAGCTATCTGCATGGCATTTTCAAGCTTTGAGTCCATTGGTTGCAGTCTCCACTGCTTCTACATTGGATTTCGTAGGATTAAATCCTCATTAAACTCTCATTAAGTCCTAACTTGCAGTTGGTTCTGTTATTACAATGAAATGCCGCTTTCGCACTCAATTGTAAACATTTAAAAGAGATTTTCATTTTGCTTGTAAAACATATCCATAAAGTGATGTGTATATGTCAGACTAAATTGTCTGAGAAGTAAAATGTAAGGCTGAGATTGATGGTCACAGTAGTTTTAACAGGCCTGAACAAGTTATTGATTGCAAATCACAATGGAATTCACAAATAAGCACTTTCAACAAACAATCTTAGAAATAATTTGTGGAATTTCCATGGCCAGCTCTTTTTTTTTTTAGCTGTTTCTTGTTCCTGCTGTTGGGTCAGAGTAATATTGATTACACACAGTGAGAGAAATCAGCAGTGACCTGCATTTCACAAAACCTTCAACACATCAGTAGGACGTGATAAAGAGAGTGCATGTTGCTAAGATAGGTAACTAGTGTAAGTGATATAAAATGTGAGATTTTAGTACTGAGTAGGTCCTCAATGTCATGATGGGTGCACAGAATCCTTCAGTGTATTTGTCAAGCTTATATCAAGTAACAACAGAAACAGTAATTAGAGAAATCACTCACATAGTGATGATTATAGAGTCAGTGATTTTACTGGTTGACTAGAGAGATCTTTGGCAGTTTGAACACAATTGTTTACATATTTTACACTTTTCTCTCTTCATGTTGATAGGCTGTGTGTGCTCTCTCTCTTTTTTAAACAGTTTCTTTCTCTATCAGTCACTTAAGCATGGATCATCACTTTGTATTCAATACTCTGGAGACAGTGTGTGAGGAAGCCATCTCTGCCATCAATATGCATTCAAGTTTGCTACAGAATGATGCCACCAGTCAGCTGCTGGCAACAATGAGACGCATTCATGAACATGGGCAAGCCGTCAAGGCCCTGGTCAGTGGCTTTGCTGCTGTGTATCACCATTTTGATTTTAACACAGAGACACCTGCAAACGGTTACCGCACCTTGGTCAAGGTATGTTTAAAATCTCTCTCTCTCTCTCTCTCTCTCTCTCTCTCTCTCTCTCTCTCTTTCTAAATTAGAGGCATCTTTCATGAAATTCAGTGCATGAAGCAGTAATGAAGGGTGCCAATATTTATGGAGTTAACTGTAACAGAGAAATGTGACCTGTCTGGGTGATTGTCTGTCTCTCAAACATGTTTGGGTTGATTTAAAGGGGCCGGCTCACTCTTCCTAGAATCCGCTCTGCCAAGTAGCGAGTCACCTTTTTTTTTTTTTTGATGTTCGCAATATTCTAAAAACAATATGCAACAATTCGGCAATCTCCTAGGCCATAGATCTTAAATTGTAACATGAAATTGAAGATATTTTTCAAATATTTTAAATTCTTTCAACTTATCCAGTCCGTTTTCGTATTGTTATTCCGTTGTAATGGACCAGAACCTGCCTCAGCCGTCTCAGCCACGAAGGAAAGAAAAGATAAGACATATTTTGTTCAAAGGGATCACGAATAATGAAGTTGTTCAGGTTTTGTTGCACAGAGAACTAGCAGGGAGTGGTCACAAACTCCCTAGCAGGGAGTGCTTTCAAAACAAAAACAACGAATTGGATTCTGAGAAGGGTGAGCCGGCCTGTTTACGTTGCACCATGTTAATTACATTAAAATAATATTTGTTAAGTCTGCCATAGGCATTCAATAGCATTTTTGCTGCAATCACAAGAAAACATGTTTATGTTAGACCTGCTCTCTTTTTTGTCTACAGGTGGTTCTTTCCTGTGTACTCCACATAATCCAGAAGGGCCGTTACATTGCCTCCAACTGCAGGGGGATGTTTTTTCGTGTGGAGCACAATGCTGGTGAGATGAAAGCATACTGCATGGCGCTTTGTCAGCTGCGAGCACTGCTCTACCTGGCACAGCGTTTACTCAGCAACAACAAACATGAGCAGCTCCACTCACTGGAAGATGAAGGTCTGAGCAGCAGGTTCATCAATGAGTACACATCTATGCACAAGGCCTGTTTCTATGGGCGTTGCCTGGGCTTTCAGGTATGTAGCTTTGGGCCTGTGTGCGCATACATGTTCTGTGCATTCATGCATGTTCGATAATGGTACTGACGTTGGGACCTAAATCATGTCGTCACGTTGTAATACAGTGTGTACTAAGCTTTAGGGCTAGTACAGGGCTGAGTATTGTAGGTGTTTTTGTAACAAATGTGTAATAGTGTTAAAACACACTTAGTGATTAAATGAATTCCATGTTTGTCTCTCCTTCTGCTAGTTCTGTCCTTCTCTGAGGCCTTTCGTACAGACAGTGGTCATCAGTATGGTGTCATTTGGAGAGAACTACAAGAAACAGCAGACTAGATTAGGTGAGTGTAACACAGGCTAGTTTATGAACTTGGCATTAAATTGTATCATTTTATTGGCTTTATAAAATTTAATATCAATCAATCAGTTCGGGGTGTAACGATTCAATCCCGTCACGATTCTTGGGGTATTTTGAACAAAATTTGAATTCAAAAATTTGACCTCTTGTTCCACAACCTCTGTTATAATGTGACTGTGTAACTTTTTAACCTGTACCGTGTATCTATCATTGTAATCCGGAGCTATCGGGCCCAACATGTTCTCTGTAATATATATGCATATACAGTATTATATGCATTTTAACTCTATAGGTTGCACAGATTGGCACCTCTTGTGTTCAAACAGTGTAATTGCATTAGATGCATAATTAATAGAATGCCAATATACACAATGGGAATACACACTGATGCACATTATTAGGTTGCATTATGATGCATTGTGTTATGCTGCCTAGTTACACCCCTACAATCAGTGCATAATCTCACTTGGTCTATTGCTAGGATCAGACTACACAATATTTGTGTGGTCATCATGTCAGATTAGAAAATCATAGTCCATAATTTATAGTGTCTTGGTTGGGAGACTGGCAACATGACAGGTTTGACCCCAACCAATCATCATTCATGTCCTTGCATGTTGTAGGGGAGGAGGATCAATAAATTGTCTATCACGGCTACAGAAGGAACGTCAAGGAACACGCGGTAATATGCCAAATTAAAATCATCCACAATATGAGATCGTCAGATCGCCCACCCCAAATTTGTCGGCTGTGACGAAATCGTGTCAAAATTGGGTTGAATTTGTGTAGTCTGATCCCGGCATAAGGCATGGCAGTGTGCCATATATGGTGTATCCATTCTTTGGTGTGTGTGTGTGTGTGCGTGTGACCCTTCTTGCATTTACAGTGGGTTGGGAAAGTATTTAGACCTCTTGAGTTTTTGCACACTTTATTGTGTTATACATTCAATTAAAATGAACTAAAAACCAAAAACATCTTTAGAAATTTTTGCAAATTTATTAATAATCAAAAACTGAAATCTCTCATTTAGATACACATTCAGACCCTTTTTTCAGTACATTGTAGAAGCACCTTTGAGAGCAATTACAGCCTCGTGTCTTCTTGGATATGTCTCTACAACCTTTGCACACCTGGATTTGGGCGGTGTCTCCTATTCTTCCTGTCAGATCCTCTCAAGTTCAGTTCGATTGGATGGAGAGTATCTGTGAACTATCATCTTCAGGTTTCTCCACAGATGTTCTACGGGTTCAAGTTTGGGCTTTGACTGGGGCACTCAAGCACATTCAGAGTCTTGTCCCAAAGCCACTCCAGCATTGTCTTGGCTGCAAGTTTTGGGTCGTTGTTGTGTTGAATGTGAACTTTCACCCCAGAGGTAGTGTGCACTCTGAAGCAATAGCATGATGCTGCCACCACCATCCTTCAACGTAGGGACGATATTACTAGCTGATGAGCCGTGCCTGGATTTTGCCAGATGTAGCGCTTGGAGTTCAGCCCAAAAGGTTCAATTTTTGTCTCATCACTCCAGAGAATCTTTTTCCTCATGCTCTCAGAATCCTTTACATGCCTGACATATGCCTTTTGCTCAGGAGTAGCTTGTGTCTCGCCACTCTACCATAAAGGCCTGATTGATGGATTATTTCTGAGATGGTTGTCCTTCCAGCAGGTTCTGTGAAGGATCTCTAGTGACCATTGGATTCTTGGTCACCTTCCTGACCAAAGCCCTTCTAGTCCGGTTACTGTGCTTGGCTGGCAAGCTAGCTCTACGAACAGTCCTGGTGGTTCTAACCTTCTTCCTTGATGGAGCCCACTTTTGCTTCTGGGAACATTTCAGACTGTAGAAATGATTTTATACCCTTGCCCAGATCTGTGTCTCTACACAGTTTTGTGGATTGTGGAGAGTTCCTTGGTCTTCATAGCTTGGTTTTTGGTCACATGCACTGTGAATTGTGGGACCTTATGTGCCTTTTATAAATATTGGACTCCAGTCAAGTTCGAGAGACTATTTAGAGATTATCTACAAAAATTTGTAAAAACATGTTTTCGTTTTGTTATTACTGACTACTGTGTGTAGATTAATGATCAAAAACTGAATTAAACTATTTAATTTTAAATTGAATCTATAATGTAATACAAAAATTGTGCAAAAAGTGAAGGGGTCTGAATATTTTCCAAGCTCACTGTATATACTTCTTTTAATTTAGAAAGAAACATGCTGAGGATGTGTTAACATCATGTAATTTGCACAATGTTAAGGAACTGTTGTAGTTATTTCCTATGATTTGAGTGAAATTTCACTTTTTATTTATAGGAAGGGCAGCGCTCTCGGTCATTACTTCTGGGAAGTACGTAGTGGATCCTGAGCTGAGGGGGGCGGAGTTTGAACGCATCACTCAGAACCTGGATATGCATTTCTGGAAAACCTTTTGGAACATCACTGAGACAGAGTTGATATCAGTTAGTTAGATTTTTTTGTGGCTCCATTTATTGCATTTTGGGAACAGTCAATCAATCACACCAGTGTTTCTCAATCATTTTATTAACTGGCCGAAAGCAAGTTTCACAGGCTACATACATTAATCGCTCTCTACATTATCTGGGTGCATAAACCATACATTTACATGTAGTACTAATATTTTACAATATACAGTAATTCAGTACTCACATCACTGGAGTACGTGATTTTGTAAGGAATAGATCAAATCCATGTAGCCTGACTTTAAGTGTGTGACTGCATAACAAATTTAAGATTCCTGGTTAATGCCTGTTAGATGTGCATGGAGGCGCAACTTGATGTGGCACAGTGCATTCACATAATACACTATATGGCTAAAGGTTTGTGGACACCTGACCGTCATATTCATATGTGCTTGCTGAAAATCCCATTCCAGATTTTGCTGTTACAATAACCTCCAGTCTGGAGTCTGGGAAGGCTTTCCTCTAGATTTTGGGGTGTGGCTGTGGGAATTTTTGTTCATTCAAGCACAAGAGCATTAGTGAGGTCAGGCACTGATGTTGTGTGAGGAGGCCTGGGGTGCAGGCAGTGTTCCAGTTCATCCCAAAGGTGTACAGTGGGGTTGAGGTCAGGGCTCCGTTCAGGACACTTGAGTTCTTCCACTCCAACCTTAACACACCATGTCTCGCTTTGTGCACGTGGGCATTGTCATGCTGGAACACTTCTTAGTTCCAGTGAAGTGAAATTGTAATGCCATAGAATACAGAGATATCCTATATAATTGTGTGCTTCAAACTTTGTGGCAAGGTTTGGGATAGCTCATATATGGGTGTGATGGTCAGGTGTCCACATAGTTTTGGCCATACATTGTATGTTAATGCAAATTCCTACCTTCATTACTGATGCCTTAGACTTTTCAATTCATGTCTTATGGCTAAACAAACTCTTTTTATCTAGAATAATGTAATCATTCACTCAGGTTACTGTACTGCATACATAAGTTGTAGCATTTATAGATTTCTGAAATCTAATTATCAGAAAATCTACTCAGTCATTGTATATGACAAGATCCTTTTTAGTTGTTTAGTTAAATATAAATATTGCTGAATAAAAAAAAAAGAAAACGATTATGGGTTGACACTTCCAAGTATCACTGGTTGAGAACCACTGATTTACAAATATTAAGTCACAAAATAAGGAATGTACTTGAGGAACACAAGTTCCTGGTTATTATTTCAAGATATAGACAAAGTGCTCATGCCAAAAGGCCAGTAGTGATTAGATGTTTCTCTCTCTTTGTAATCTCACTGTCCCTCCAGAGTTTAGCGAGTATCAGGTCACATGCTGTGCTGGTGAATCTGACTCTAACAATTCCAGGTGAGCCACTGACTTTACCTCTAGCCGCAGACACAAGTCTCTCAATCACAGTGTCGCCTCCCATTGCCCACTGGGGGCCTGGACCTGTTCACGTACGCCTCATCTCTCACATGCTCCGCCAGGGACAGGTGCGTCATCATACTTTGTGATTGTGGTTGTTTATGTGCATGTTTAATACAAGTCTTGATTCACCAGGTGACTGAAAGCCATTGACACACTACCTCTCTCTCTTTCTCTGCAGGATAGTCCTGCGTTGCTCTCGTTCTCTCGGTCTGAGGGATCTCAGCTCTCTCTTCCTGTAGGCTTCAGGCCTCAGAGTGGCCCTCTCTCTCCATGGCTCCTCATCCACTTTCATGGAGGCGGATTTGTGGCCCAGACTTCTAAATCTCATGAAGTATGCTAAATATGTTTGTTGTTTGTAACAATCTATGGAGAGAGATTTTATTTGAGTGCATTACTATCTTCAGATCTTCAGAGGAAAGTCTCTTTTGTATGTAAACTGTTGAGTCTTGATATTATGTTCACTTTCATTACACAAAATATTCTAAAGATAAATGTTGGCTTCCTCGACATATTATTAAATCAGTCCTGGATTTCTCTGCTTTCTAGAGTTACCTAAAGAGCTGGTCAAAGGATTTGAATGTGCCTATACTATCAGTGGATTACTCACTGGCTCCTGAAGCCCCCTTTCCTCGGGCTCTGGAAGAATGTTTCTATGCTTACTGCTGGGCTCTAAAGAACTGTCATTTACTGGGTACACAAATGCATGCAAACACAAAAATATGAATGAAATACAATTTTTATAGTGTTGAGAGATTCATAAACTTGACCCTCAATATTTTCTCTCAGGCTCAACTGCGGAACGTGTGTGTCTAGCAGGAGACAGTGCTGGTGGGAACCTATGCATCACTGTCTCTATGAAGGCCATGTCTCATGGAATAAGAACCCCCGATGGCATCATGGCTGCCTACCCGGCGACACTCCTGACAACTGACGCCTCACCATCACGGTTTCTCACACTCATTGACCCAATGCTGCCTCTTAGTGTGCTTTATAAGTGTGTCAATGCATACACTGGTAAGACCATCACTAACGACTTCTCTGGATCCTGAAGCGAACCATTACCTGATATTAACCTTCATGTCCTGTTAATGACTTGTAAGCATATAATTTCTCTCTCCCACACTTGTTCTGTATCAGGTATGGATAGTGTGTCGGTGCAGCCCAGGCAGCAGCTGGACAGTCTGAGCGTTCTTGGACAGGACACTGCGCTTTTTCTTGAGAACGTCACACCAGGAGCTTCCAACTGGCTGCAGTCAGGGCTTGACCGCACGTCTACCTCACCCGCTAGATCATCCGATGGTTCTCAAAATGCCATGCCTCATTCTACAAACATGCAGCAGGGCCCAAGGGAATTTCCAGAAGGCTTTGAACCACTGCGCTCTGGATGCCTGGCAGAGATTCATCCCCCCTGCACTCCGATCATGAAGAACCCATTTGTATCTCCTCTACTTGCATCTGACAGTCTCCTCAGGGGACTGCCACCTGTACATCTAGTGGTAAGGACCAGAATGAAGGTGGTGGGAAAGTACTGAGAGTATAAAGTTGGGTCCAAAAAGTGTAATATTTTAGAGCCTTCCACTTTATAAGTTGTTAGGCCCTTGGGCAAGGCCCCAGCCCCTCAACTTAGCTGTATGTTTGTATTTTATTCAGCTTCTACAGTGGATATAAAAAGTCTACACACCCCTGTTAAAATTGCAGGTTTTTGTGATGTAAAAACCAAGATAAATAATGTCAGATCTTTTTATGTGATATAGCAACCAAATCAAGTGAAAAACAAATAGATACATTTTAGGGAGAAAAAGAAAAAGAAAAAATGTACAATAACCTGGTTCTACAAGTGTGTACACCTCTTTCACTCTTCCTTGCAAAAATGCTTCAGATCTGTTAAACTGCAATGGGGTCTCCTGTGCCCAGCCCTCTTCAAGTCATTCCACAGTGTTTTGATAGGATTTAGAGCTAGGCTCTGACTGGGCCATTCCAAAATTTTGACCTTCTTCTTCTGAAGACATTCCTTGTTTGACTTTTATTTGGGGTTTGGAAGGTGACATTTTTCTTCATCTTCAGCTGTCTAACAAAGGCCTGCAGGTTTTATGCCAAAATAGATTGGTATTTGGAACTATATCTTTATTAGAGCCCCGGTCCCAGCTGAAGAGTAGCAGCCCCATAGAATGATGCTGCCACCACCATGCTTCACTGTGAGTATGGTGTTCTTTGGGTGATAAGCTGTCTTGTTTTAATGCCAAATATATCTTTTAGAATTATGCCCAAAAAGTTCTACCTTGGAAAAAAGTTTAACCTAAAAAAAAAAAGGAAAAAAGTTCTACCTACTAGACCATAACACATTTTGCCACATGGTTTGGGGTGATTTAGTTTGGCTTGGATGTGTTTTTCATAACCCAAAGCCCAGACATATGAAGAATACAAGAGATTGCGGTTACATGTAGGCAGTGACCAGTACTTGCCAGATATTCCTGCAGCTCCTTTAAGGCTGCCATAGGTCTCTTGGCAGCCTCCATGACAAGATTCTTGTCCTTCATCATTTTTGGAGGGATGTGCTGTTCTTGGTAATGTCTTGGTGGTGCCCCATTTTCTCCACTTGCTAATGATGTCCTTTAACATTTTCCACTGTACATCTGATTCTTTTGTATCTCTCTCCTGATCGATAACTTTTGACAGTGAGATCTCTTTGTGGACCGTGGCTTCAGCAGTCGGATGAAACCAAGAAGATGCCAAGAAAATCCTAGAGAAACAGCTGATCTTTATTTGGGGTTAATCAGAATCACTTCCTTGATGACAGAGGTGTATGATAATTACTTTTGAACATGAGTTTGAATGTGATTGGTTAATTCTGAGCACAGTCACATGCCCCACTGTAAATGTGTGCCAAATTTTACAGTGTGCTAACAGGTTATTGTAAATTTTTTTCTCCCCCCCCCAAAAAAAACATTCTACCTGTTTTGAGTTTTGTTGGTTTCTATATCACATTAAAGGTGGAAAAGGATCTGACATGATTTATCTTGGTTTAACGTTTTTACATCACAAAAACGTGCAATTTTAGTAGGGATATGTGGACTTCTTATATGCACTGTAAGCTGCTTTTGGAAAAAAATCTGTCAGAGTAATATGTCCAAATCCAGCAGCATATTCTTATTACAGCATTAAAACACATGAACATAAAGATTGGGGGCAAATGGCTTACAAATGTAGTTCATATACTCTATATGTAGTTTATATACACTGGGTAATGAATCCAATAATCAGAAGCATAACCACAACAAAAAATAAATAGAGACAGCAGGAAGAAAGAAATGGACTGTTGATCACTGACCGTTATCTTCTATAGGCTTCAGCTTTGGATGCTCTTTTGGATGATTCTGTGATGTTTGCCAAAAAGCTGAAGAGCATTGACCAACCGGTGACCTTGACAGTAGTGGAGGGCATCCCACATGGCTTCCTCAGCCTATCACAACTCTGCAAAGAGACTAAGGATGCATCAGACATTTGCGTAGAACGAATCAGGGAAGTCTTTGAGCAAAACGCACCACAATGAAACTCTCTTATCGAATAAGCCTAATGATGACACATTAAATATTCCTAATAAGCTGACAAAGCAGTGTTAGAGGTTGACAAGAAAAAATGTAAGGAACTGTGGGGAAAAAAGTAGAAAAACAGCTCATTAGACTAAAGATATCTCAAAATGGTGCACTTCCATGTTGTAACTTAAAGTACCGAGGTTAGGAACCTCAGCACTGTGAAAGTACTGCAAAAGAGAGACTGTTTACTGCGCCAATGTCAAAACAAACTAACCTGTGTTTTATGTCTATTTATTTCTTATTGTTCAACAAATTCACAACATGTGCCTCCTTGGTCATTTCAGAACTTTGTGTTTTGCCATCCCTTCTACCCAGAGAGCACGGCCAATTTTGCTCCCTTGACACCCAGTCACGGGTGGCTGGGGTGAATACGTTTCTGCTGCAGTACTTGGGAGTCTACTTGCCTTAAGCGAAAAGTGTACTTTTTAAGCGTCCCTGTATTATTTTTAGTCATTTTTCAATTCCAGTTACATAGCAAACAAACCCAAAGGCAACCTATACTACTAAGCATATTGACTTGAAATGTTATCAACAGTTGCATGTATTTTAAACCAATCTTGATGATTGTAAACTTCAACATGACATGATTTTCTTCATACCCTGAAAAACTCAACCGTAAGATGCCACCCCTCTCGTGTGGCTTTGTGAGCTACAATATTTGCACACAGCTCAGTTTGAAACTGTAAAAGAATATGTTACTTGGGCCTCATGTATCAAGCTGGATGTGAACAGATTTATTCGTAAATCTTTCATGTGAGAGTTTACACAAGAAATTTGGTATTCGTGAAAAGCCCTTAAATTCGGGAAAACATTTGTATCCTACTCATGCTCCTGAGTGTGTGTAAATTAACACAGAAAGAAAACTAACAAATGTAAACCTCAACTTGATCAATTTCAAATCATATCATTTGCATGGATTAGTGCACTTTTATATCTGGAATAAGGTTAAATTGCTTATTGTTTATAGTGTTTACAGTGTTTAGCACACGCCCTTATCCAGAGCGACTTATAGAAGTGCTTTGGGGTCTTTTTCAAAAACATATCTTCATGTTAGTTCACTAGGTCAGGGCCTAAGAATACCATCAAGTACACTTTGTGAAAATCAGTCGTTTTTTATTATTGGCATTAATTAAAGAACATGGAAAATAAAGAAGGCGAGCCAACACAAACCCCTAAATTAAGACAAATAAAAGTAATCATTCAATTATGACAAAAGAAATGGTGCAGTATAAACGGAGGACGGGCTGGTCTGTCTGTCCAGAGCCATAAACCATAAACAAATGCCTCAGCTGGCAGAAGATTTAGTACTCACTTGTTGTTATTATTAAGATTATTAAAATTTAATAATATTTTTATTGCCATAGAAGTGAGTCAAACCACTACTTCTGTCTTTCAGCCTCTACCCTGATTGTTCATTTCATGCTCCCAGCTGCCTGTGCACTTGCCCTTTTATGGAGTTTTGTGGGCTCAATTTAGTGACACATTTTGTGTGTCACTAAATGCAAATGAGCTGTGTCAGGAATGTGCTTTGCACTTTACAGGTGATCAACATAGACACGCAAGTACAAAGAAAACCAGGCTTTCTGAAACTTGTGTAAATCCGGAGGAAATTTCAGGTTGGTTTGACTTATGCAAAACATTTACACACAAAGATAAATGATAAATGAGGCCCAATGTTTGTTTGTTTTTTTTAAATAGCGTTTTGCTAATGTTTCCTGCTCACAGAGTTAATATACCCTAAGTGGTGATATATGAAGATTTTAACTCAATGTCTTTAAAGGCCAAACTGCCTCCTTTGATTTAAGACACTGCTGAATAATGTGCAAGGTGTGAATCTGATATTAACACTTCAACTTGGAGACTTTATCTTTGTCCATTTTTGGTTGGTGTAGAGTTAATTAAAAAATAATCTCTGTGGATTTTTCTTTTTACATTTGTGGATTTTAAATGTATTCAGAGTTTAGGGCACAGCTGCTTTGATACAGTATTAATAATGAATACAGTGTGTTTCAATGCCACTTAACAGGATTATAATAGCCACTTGTTTCTAATCAACTGTCAGTAGATCTCTCATGTTTGTTTATATCTCTTCACATTTTTAAGAATTAAGGACAACTTTGGAGTTTTTCACATCTTGCAAGATGTCTTACATTTAATAAATATCTTTTTGGATATGCTTTGAACACTGTATTTGGTGTTTTTGCTAGATTTTTGTCAAGCATATCAGAAAATTAATAAATAATTAATAATCTATTGGAATGATCAACAGTAGAGGAGGCTACATGGTGCTTAACATGTACACTTGCCGGCCACTTTATTAGGTACACTCATACACCTGCTGTTGTATGCCGTTATCTAATCAGCCGATCCCTTGACAGCAGCACAATGCATAAAATCATGCAGAT
>JAOTRR010000013.1:11351027-11365808 GCA_028570945.1 Gogo arcuatus | reverse complement strand
CTCCAATTTCTTGTTAAATCTATTTGTACAGTCAATCGCACAACAGCTCTTTCCCCTTTTAGAGCTTTTTTTGTGTTTTCACAGCATTAGAGCTGTTACTTTCGCTTATGGTGAAGTCACGAGCGATCCCTCTATTGTATGTTATTGCCCCCTCTGCTGTCTGAACAACGACATTACAGCTAGGAAAAACTATGAGTACGCAGCCTGATAATAATCGTGGTTGATTTTTTTTTATTGCATTGTTTCAAATCATCATAGATTTGTACCAGAATTTATCATCGCACAATATATTGTTACGTGTTTACTTTAAAATATTTAAAATTTTGTTACTTCGAGGTCAGTGGTAAAGGCTAGTTAGATCCTCCGCTACACGATCAGTATGACTTACCTAGTTGGCCACAGCTATCAGATTTTGCCAGTTACAGTCCCATTGACTATCTGAACCTCTGTGTGATGTACCTTTCGCCTTATATTCATTGTACTTTTATTAGTTGTAATAATTTTAATACCATGTGTATTTTTAGAATTATGGGTAGTGGACGAATGTCTTCTTAATCAATTGCTTTATCTCTTCCTCGCCAGTTTGAAGGAGACAAGGGCTGGGCAGCCAGGAAAGGACGACCTTGCTTCAACCCAACGACTGTTATTATATCCCTCCCCATCTTCCACTTCCAGCTGGATTCTGTATTCCCCAATCCTGTACTGCTTGTGAGCACATCCTGCTCAGCCCTTCTCTGTTTCTCATATCATCAATGGATCAGAGGACACAAGGAGGGCCCACCACACCACCTCCTCTCCCCGCAAATACCCTACCAGTTGAGTGTGAGAAGGAAGGAGGAGGTGGGAAGAAAGACGATGAAGATGAAAAAAGGAAGTGGGAGAAGGAAAGAGATGCAGTGCCGGCTGTTCCCTGCAACTCGGAGAGTGGCACTGGTGACCAACAGCAACAGCAGTCTCCACAGTTCTCTGTCAAAGAGACCAGTTACTCAGAGGGCAACGTTAAGCTTAAGATAGGCCTCCAGGCCAAACGAATGAAGAAGCCCCCTAAAATCCTTGAGAACTATGTATGCCGGCCAGCCTTCAGAGCAACGGTTAGACATGGAAGCCGAGGCGGTGGACGAGGCAATCGTCGAGTGGGACCCTCTGATGGTAGTGGCAACACTCCTAGTATGCCGCATATTAAAGAAGCAGAAAAAGACCCCACTATTAACCCGGGAGTGCCTCAGCCATCAGGTGTTCCATCTAATGCTGTACCTACACCTTCTCTTCCTCCTTCCACTTCCACCAGCCCTGAAACTCCTGTGAATGGGAATGCCCCAGCTAAAAGAGTAAGTTGGTTCACTTTGGGGTTTTGAAGTGGGAAAGGGAAAAATCAAAAGTGAAAATGAACTAACTAGAAGGAATTATATAAACTTTCTTCTAAAATGAAGCCAAGTCAAGATTTTGGTGGGGATTTTGTTAAGCAAATCTTTCTAGCTTCTTTAACCTGTATGTTTGACATGTTACAGTTTTTCTGTCTTTTCAGTAACTAAGATCAATCTTTTTTTTATTGTTTTTCTTTGTTTTTCATCTGGCTTCACTTCCCATTTTATGACACATTGCACTCTTTTCCCTGTCTATCCCAACATATAAGGCTCTACACTATATGGCCAAACGTTTGTGGACACTTGACCATCACACCCATATGTGCTTGTTGAACATCCTATTCAAGATTTAGACAACATTGTGGCAAATGTTTGGCGAAAGCTCACATATGGGTGTGATGGTCAAGTGTCTACATACTTTTGGCCACGTACTGTATGTTGTGCTTTTATGGTCTGCATGTATAAGACAAAGTGCACAAACACTTGTGGCTGATGAAATTTTTTCCCTTACCAACAAGATACGCTACATGCAAAATGGTCATGAGCGAGAAAAAGAGTGAACAAGAGATTGGCCTTATAACAGTAGTCTACAAGTACACTGAATTGTTTTATTTTTTTATTTTTCATTTACTAATTTTATATCTAGGTATCTCTATGGCTTGTAACTATGTGCAGGAATTTCCCATATTACAAATGCTGGGCTTGGTTTGTAATATGGGAATGATTAAAGTCATGCAAAATTCCTTCAATCCCAAGATGAAAATCAGGCCCTGATATCTACATCCTTTCTCGTTCTCACTTTTTCTTTTTTTCTTTCTAATTTTTCTCTGTCTGTGTCTTCTCCCTTGAGGTCTCCTTTTATTTTTTTCTGTATTTCTGTAATACTGTTTTCTCAAATAAATGTTAGCATTTTTCCAAGCAAAGGTTTTGGTGATTAAAAAATTCAGTTTTTTATATTTTGGTGTTTATATGTATTATGATAAATAAATTCCATTTTGTTAGTTTCAAACTTTGGAATTCCTGAATGTTTTTTTTTTTCCTCACTAGGGTCTGCCGAAGCTGGCTTGCAAGTCAGAAGGAAAGGCAGATGTGAAATCTGTTGCATCTTCAGAAAAATCCCTTAACAGTCACTGCTCTGTATCAGACAGCAAATCGCACTCCTCTGGAAAAAAGAGCCTTGTAACCCAAACCAACCCAACAGCTCCTTCACTACTAACTCCTCCCCCCAGTGCATCTCCACATGACCCCAAAATTGATGGAGTCACAAAACCGCCTCAGTACACTTACACAGATAGCCAAAAGGAGCAAGAAAGAGGAGCTCCAAACTGGGGTACTCCTACAGTCACTGAGAAACTCGCGCAGCTTATAGCTACCTGCCCGCCTACTAAGTGTCCTAAGCCCAAAGCCCGGAAAGTAACCCCAGCTCCTGCACACAGCAGCTCACCTCCCCTGATCTCCAATTTGCAGCGGCCTGAGCGGGCCATGGCCAACAGGAATACGTATTCCAGAGTAGCTCATCTTGCCCCTCCTCCCCCTGTGTCACGGCCCCCAGGTCGTCCATATGGCTCACGAAACAAAGACAGTATCCTGGAGAAGTTATCTGGCTTACCTAGAAAAGAGGAAGCTGGAGGACTTTCAAAGGAGATTTCAAGTAGCAACAGTAACAGCAACAACAACATTCCTGCAGTATCTTATAGCAACAGTCGCTTAACAACCAATAACGATAGCAACGACAATGATAATAGCAATGGAATAAAATCACAGTCCCGTCTTGGGCCACATTCATCCTCACCTACTCTTTTCTCCTCTTCCATAGAGAGAATAGGGAGTGGGATCAGCCACCAGGTGATGCCTACCTCACTTGGATCAAGGATCACTGCAAGCCCCTTACAAACAGAGGAACCCACTGATAGAGAGAAAGAGAGGGACAAGGACATTTTTAATCTCAGAGAAATAAGTAAAGGCTCTTCCCCCGCAGTGTCAGGGAAGCAGGACACTAAAGAGAAGGGGCCCTTCTGTGTACCTCGAGGAGAGAGGGGAAAAAGCTTAAGTTCACCTAAACGAAGTCCTGCACAAGAAAGTCATGCTAGTGGAGAACATAGCCCTGCCGAGTCCACCAAACGCACTGCTTCTCCTTCTATTCCTACCGGTACTAGTAGCAGCCTCTCACCGCTGTGTGATGACCATGACCCTGCATCCCCTGGATCACCAGCAGAACAGGAGTCTAAGCCTCTGAAAAAGCGGCGAGGTCGAAGACCTCGCTGGACTAAGGCAGTCAGTCGCACACAAAGAGCGATAGAAGATGCAACTCCTAGTCAACCCAAATCCACCACACTGCCTACCGACCTTTCATCCTCCCCACCCATTCGTCGGCCTGTGGGAAGGCCACCTAATGCTAATCGTGTGCTCCCTGTTGTCTCTGAGCTCTATTCGCCACCACCTAAGAAAAGGGGCCGGCCTAAGTCCAAAATGCCAACACTGGATGCACCTACACGTGGTCGGTTGCCTCTCAAAGTGACTCCCCCAAAAGTATACTCCATGTCCAAAGAGGAGCAGGATCCGCCTGTCTTGCACCCAGAGGTGGACCTGAATCCTCCTAAACCCATGCCACGAAAGAGAGGAAGACCCAAACGGTTACCTCCAACCCTTCCACAGGAGACCCAGCCTCCAACACTTGCTCCAGAGCCAGGGGATACTCTGGCAGGTGAGAAGGGCTTTCACAACAAAGGCAATGGGCAGCTCATAATGAAGACAATTATAGGCAAGATCAACAAGATGAAGACTGTAAAGCGGAAGAGGATTCTCAGCCAGATCTTGTTGGGGTCAGGATCGGGACCTGAGCCAGAGGTCACTAAAAGTACAGGAATGTCAGGGACAGTGGCTTCTGCTTCACAGTCTCTCTCAACCCTTGCTGCAACATTTGGTGGCAAACTTGGACCTCAAATCAATGTAAGCAAAAAAGGGACAATATACATGGGTAAAAGACGGGGCCGCAAGCCGAAAGCACCAGCCAACAATTCACCGGGTGCCCCTACACCACCACCTGAACCTTTTTTGACCCCAAACACTTCCTCCCCACACCACTCACATCAGTCTTTGGCTTCACAAAACCAGCAAAACCAGATTCCCCCCTCTGATATTTTTCCCTCCCCTTCACTTTCCCAGTCTAGTGGGGGGCAAAGTCCCATCAGTGATGCAAGTTTTGTTGAGCCCGGGTCAGTCCACTTGATGCCGCACTCACACTGTAGTCACCACTCGTTTCCCTTTACTCCACCAACTCTTTCAGCACCCTCCCCACGTTCTTTGGGAGGTTCCACGCCTTTGCTGTCCTCTCAGAAGAAACCTTCTTGCAGAGGTCACCACCATCACCACCACCACTACCGACAACATTACCATTGTCGCAAGCTCTCACCTCCCAGGCCCCTATTGCCTACATCCCCTGCTCCTCTTAGTGAGCTGAAGGAGGCCACGCCTTCCCCAGTCAGTGAGTCACACAGTGAGGAGACTGTGCCCAGTGACAGTGGCATTGGAACCGACAACAACAGTACATCAGATCGTGGGGAGAAGGCTGGGAGTGCTAGTGGGTTAGCTGGGTTAGGTGTCTCACAGAGTATGACCAATGGGCTACTAATGCCTGGAATGATGGGGACATCAGTGGGTATAGGGGTAGGGCACAACCCCAGAGGCAGTAGGAGACATTCGTCTACTGTACTACTTGATTGTCCTTCACCCACACCATCCCCACTTGGAGAGAGGTCGTCAGCTGATCCACGGCGGCCACACCCATTGGCTCCTGCTTCAGCACTAGTGGGCCACAAAGAGAAGCATAAGCATAAGTGCAAACGGCGTGGGCATGGATGCCCTGGCTATGATAAGTTGAAAAGGCAGAAACGCAAACGCAAGAAGAAGTACCTGCAGCTGCGTTCACGGAGACAGGATCCTGACTTCCTGGCTGAGCTTGATGAGATATGTGTACGGCTTTGTGGAATACGAATTTCACACCGCACACCTGCTGTTCGTCTGGGCAGCAGCCTGGGTCTCGGTGCAGGAACAGCTGGCACAAGTCATGGGGTTGGTTTGGCTAGTACCAGGGCAGGCAGTAGCATTGGCGGTGGCACCAACCCCACACCTCATCATTACCTGCATAGAGACCTTTTACCCACAATCTTCAGGATCAACTTTAGTGGGTACTACTCACCCCACCCAGCCTACCCATGCGATTCCCTGCACTATGTCCGTAAGCCTGATCTCAAGAAAAAGCGTGGAAGGCCCCCCAAGCTTCGAGAGTCAATGTCAGAGGTGCCTTTTGTTCCTGGCCTAGGGTTCCCCCTTACCAGTGGAGGGTTCTATCACCCTTCTTATAGTGTTCCATACTCCTCAGCTCCTCTTGGACTTGGTTATTATCGGGGCTATCCCCCAGCCAGTGCACTGTACCCTCACCCTCACCACCAGGCTCCACATTCTGCCCCATCTCACCATGGCCACCATAGCCCTTCCTTCCCTCCGCCTCCTCCTCCTTCATATGTTCACCACCACCACCACCCTCCCCACCTGCTTCTCAACCCTTCTAAGTTCCACAAGAAAAAACATAAGCTTCTAAGACAAGAGTATCTCAGTGGGGGACGTTCAGCAGTGCTGTACCCTCCTATGTCTTCTGAACTGTCATTTAGCTGGCACCATAAACACAAGCACAGACATAAACATCGTGACCGCTGTGGAGAGGAAGAGGGCGATGATGGTGGAGGAGTTGGTGGTGGTGGAGGAGGGAGAAATGGTGGCGATTGCATGGGAGCAGGAAGAGGAGAGCGAGGGAGAAGAGGGGGAAGCATGGAATCACTTAAGCATTGCGGGTATGGTCCAGATGGCTCAGCTGATTCCAGTGCTAACAAGCAGGCAGCTGCCACCTCTGGCAACTCCCCCTCTTCCTCTTCATCATCCTCAGCAGAAAGGTACAAGCAGAAAGAAGCCTCTATGTCCTGTCTGGTGCCTTCAAGGCTATCCTTGGGCCAAGGGAGTCGGGGACACCATCCCGCAGACTCTTGGTTCAAGATTGGCAGCTATGATGTTGATTACTCCAAACTCTCCCACAATCAGACTCTTGGGCAGGGGGCATTCTCTGATGGGCATGTGCATAACTCAATGGGTTGCTCAGACAGTGAGGATGAAGATCACACTTCACCAAATGAGGAACAAGACTCGGGATCCCACCACACCAACCTTTTTGCTTCAGCCCTCACTCGGACCTCTCTTAGATGTAATCAGGGCAGGAAAGGTGGGAGCTCAGAGGGCTCAAGTCTGACTCGTTTGGACAGATCACTGAGGAAAGATCTCTCCACATCTGCTGAGAGGAGAGAGTCAGGTAAATGAGTTTATGAAAGTTTTTCATAGCAATTACAATGTACTATTATGTAATGTTTTAGATTTATCTGCCTTGCATTTCTAAACCATCTTGTCAAGTGACTGAATAAAAAATCAGATCTTGACCCCTCAGAGGTGACCCAGATTTAGTCTGACGTTGTGAAGGTTATGGAATTAATGCAGCATTTGAATGTGTTGTGGAACTCCTGGCGTCCCTAAACACCTTGATCCTCTTACTGAAGAGCAGACTGTTATTGGCTACATATACAAGCGTCACCAAGCGCTTTAAGCAGCTCCTCGGAGTTTTCTGAGCTTCTCATTCTCCACTGTCCAGAGAAATTGGCTACTTGGTCATCCATTTTCATTTATTCCTCCAAACGATTCCTTTTATTGACAACTGTAGTAATCCATTTTATGTCAAGAACCGCTCAACTAAGTAGAGAGAAACAATAGTCCATCATTACTTTAAAACATGAAGTGTCTTTTAATTAATAAAAATAAAGAAGAAACACTGAATTAGGTGTGTCCAGACTTTGGCTGGTCCTGTGTGTGTGTGTGTGTGTGTGTATAAAATATTTATAAAAATAGCAAGGGGGGGATTGATAAAAAAAGAAAGATAAAGGGTTGATTAAGATTTAACAACCTTTACATGTTTAGTCCGTGACTTTATGAATCTTATTATCCAGTTGTTTAAATCTACTTTTTCCCCTGCAAACATTTTCCCTACTATGTAATCATGTCATATTTGATCAATATGATGTGATGTCTGCCAAAGTACCAATCAGAATGAGCCTTTTGCTTACATCAGCTCTCCATTTACTCCTTCTTTCCTGCTCGCTCAGCTACTTTGTGCCTGAGTGGCCATGAGAAAAACTGCATCTACACCATTTTAGTGTGGTAGACACATGGAAAAAGTCAGGTATGAGTTATAAGTTAATCAAGTACAACAGAATTGATCTGATATTGCCGAGCTTCACTTCGCAAAACTCATGATGCTAATGACCCAGTTAAATGAGAAGACAATAAAGCTCATTTTAAGCCATTTTAAACCAAATGCAGTTAGTGCTGCTTCAGTGTAGCTCTTTAAACTAGAATAGCTGGAAGAGAGGAAGTAAGTCAAGTGCACACCAAACCACGATCTTCCTTTATTTGTATATGTGCAAAATACACCGTGCGCTGTTCATGACTTGCACCTTGTGTGAAAACATAAGAGCTGTAATTACCTCTACATTCTTCCAAAATTTTCTAGCACTGTTGACAAGTTTACATTGCCAAGGAAATGTCACTGTAAATCAGTATGCGATATCGTTCTGATCTGGTAGAAAATAGGCTTTTGTAGCTTTTAGTTGGAAATAAATGGGAGTTGGAAATATATTTCTTGTACACAAGATGTGTATGAAATGATCAAGACCACATATTTATATGTGTATATTAGAACAGTACTATATGAAAGTATTTTACTAAAATGCCCAGTACTAGAAATAGCCCAGTAAACAAAATAAACCAGGTTTTTTTTTTTTTGAAAGATTCAGAATATATAAAAAACTTTTTGTGGTGATCTTGTCATGTCCTCTCTCTGCTTCCCATACCTGCCTTCCTCTTCTCAAAGGAAACTGTGGTATACAGACACGATATGGTCAGTTCAGCGCACCTGAGTTTTCAGAGGCAACTCCTCACCGACACCATCACCACACTCCTCTGTCTGTCTCCCACTCATCCTCCTGCGTTGCTGCCTGTGGCCTGGAGCAGCCAGGGGGAAGTCAATCTGCACGCTCTTCACAGCCTGCATGCTGCTTGGACTCCTCCCCCTCCCGTCCTTCCCAACGTTCAGCCCCGCCTCCTCCCAAAAACAACTTGCATCATGTCAACAAGATCCTCCGGGCCAAGAAGCTGCAGAGGCAGGCGCGCACAGGAAATAACATGGTTAAGAAAAGGGGCCCGGGGCGGCCCCGCAAGAATCCGTTACCCTCGCCATCAGCATTGCCCCCAACGTCGCCTCCACCACCGGAGCCCGAACCAGAGAAGCATAGTAAAGAATGGGAGGAAGACACAGTTACAGATGCCATTGAGTCTGTCATACAGAGGCAAAAACGAAAGGGCCGAAAGAGGAAGCGCTGGGATAGGGACAGGGATGAAAATGGAGAGGACGAGGATGAGACACCGCATGAGAGGGAGGAAGAAGAGGAGGAGGAAGCAAGGCCAGAGGCCAGAGAGGAGGAGACAGTGACACGGGGACAGCCGACAGGAGGGAAAGGATGGCTGGCGCATGAGGAGATGCAAAGCTTTCAAAGGTCTGCCTTTTTATTTATTTTATGATAAAGCTAAGCTCATGTATTTTATTAACTTCAGCTGGCGTAATGATTTGACCAAACGATTCAACCAAAACAAATACTCCTGGGTAAACTTAATGTAATTGTATTTACTTTTTAGTGCTGTGGAAGGAAAATCTGATGGCCACTCCTCCCCTGAACGCACAGGTCCAACCCCCATGGTACAAGCTCCACCCACATCAGTGACTACCCAACGGGAGAAAAAAGCTGCTAGGCCACCCAAGAAGAAATTTCAGAAGGCTGGCCTTTATTCTGATGTGTACAAGACAGATGAGTATGTCTAGCACAGAAATCTTTCCGAATGGGTTAGTTTAAGTACAGCACGTTGTCTTATCAACCTTTCCTCACGATTGTGTTAACACCCCACCATTCTCGCCCTCTCTTCCTGTTTCACCATCAGTCCTCGTGGTCAGCTGCTACAGCTAAAGAAGGAGAAGTTGGAGTACATTCCAGGTGAACATGAGTATGGCCTGCTTCCTGCTCCCATTCATGTTGGTAAGTCCACTTATTAACAGCCAAGTGATTTATTTATTACTTAACACAGAGAGTAAAACAGAAACAGAAACAAAACCATAATATAACAAACTACTAAGATCTTGTGCAGGATTACAGTGTATGAACATGCATTTTTAGTGCTTTGTTATAGCTCTAGCTTCAAAGATGGTAAAAAATCTGGGTTGTTGCTCATGGTCTTGCTAGCTACTTTCATCCCATTATCCAGATTATTTTTTGTTTATGACTTTCAGGGTAAATCTTAAAACAATAAAAGATCTATTAAAAGTGTCATGAATGCTCTGTGATACTGACACTGAACCATTTATTATAATAATAATAATAATAATAACAATAATAAGTTACATTTCTTTATAGCGCCTTTCAGTATCCCAAGGTTATTAGGTCATTATTCTCCCTATTATATCCTTTATTATCCCAAGGTAATAAAGTCGTGCACGTTGCTTCTGTTTAAATCTCTGTTGCTCACTGGGCAAGGCATTGGTTAATTTGAAGATCACTGAGCATTCTTGCTGATTGTTAGTTACACATTGGCTGGCTATCTGGTTATAAATTGATTGGCTAAGTATTCGGTAACATTGGCTTTTGTGTAAAACCGCAGGCTGCAAAGTTAAATGAATGGTTCAGTGTATCAACCCCCCTCGGCCTGTCTATTATTAACCACCTTCTTACCTCCTCTTTTCTCCAGGGAAGTACTTGAGACAGAAGCGCATAGATTTCCAGTTGCCTTATGACATCCTATGGCTTTGGAAACATGACCAGGTAGTTTGTTTGTACAACTTTGCGTTATTTACACAGCTCACTTTATATTCATTATCGTCTATCAACCGTCGACTGTGGACTGTTAAGAACATATTATTCATTTCAGCTGTATAAGAGACCGGATGTCCCTCTCTACAAGAAAATAAGATCCAGTAAGACTCTACAGTTTGCCTACATACACACCTGCTTGCAAATAATCATTCGCACTCACATTTTGTAGTATGTGGGGGTGTGTTTTATGGGTTTGTGAATCGTTAAAAACCTACCTGTATTCTCTCCCTTAGATGTATATGTTGATGTAAAGCCACTCTCAGGCTATGAAGCCACTACCTGTAACTGCAGGCTCCCTGAGGAACACCGTGCTAAGGGCTGCTTGGATGACTGTCTTAACAGGTAATAGCATTTTGCTTTTAAACAAGCCTTGATTATGATCATGACCCATAGACATGACCAGACACTGGGATTCTTCCCTGGTGATGCTCTGTCTGGCCCTTACTGAAGTTGTCTTCACTTCTTGCTTGTTCTTAGGGGTGCTTTGTGTTCAGTTTTGCCTTCAGAAAGTGAAATGTATCTCAGTTAGCTTCAGGTCAGGTGATTGACTTGGCCATTGCAGAACATTCCACTTCTTTGCCTTAAAAAAGTCATGGGTTGCTTTCAAAGTATGCTTCAGGTCATTGTCCATCTGTACTCTGAAGCACCGTCCAACGAATATTGAAGCATTTGGCTGAATCTGACAAACATCCCTGTACGCTATAGAATTCGTCCTGCTGCTTTTGTCGGCAGTCACATCAGTAAATACAATGGAGCCAGTTCCACTGGCAGCCATACACCCCCATGCTATAATATCATGAGCTTCTTTCTTCTCTTCTTTTCTCTTCCATTCATTCTGGTACAAGTTGTCTATAGGATGTCTCATCTGTCTACAAGATGTTGTTCCAGACCTGTACAGGCTTTTTAAAATGTTTTGTGGCAAACTCTAATCTGGATGTAACTATTAAAGCTGAATGTCTGCACTTTGAGCTCATATATTCTTTTAATAATTATTTCACATCAACTCAAATATACCGTCATAGACAGCTGAACTGCTAATAACTTTTTGTCAGCGTACAATTATTTATGGTTCCGAATGTTTATATTAGTCATCCTCTGTGTATATTAGTGTCACTGCTACAGTGAGATTTACTTT
Organism: Gogo arcuatus; assembly: GCA_028570945.1. NCBI lineage: Eukaryota > Metazoa > Chordata > Actinopteri > Siluriformes > Anchariidae > Gogo > Gogo arcuatus. The sequence continues at coordinate 11,354,295 of JAOTRR010000013.1, read as the reverse complement.
GAAAATGTGCACTTGAGACTACCAGGCATGTTGACCTCCCAGCCATAATTTACATATGTATACAGTAGTAACGGTTTGATTTTGGAAAACCACTTTTATAGTTTGGTATTGAACTCCCTCACGTCCCTTAACGATCAGCCTTTACGGCTGTACAAACTGGACTCGGACATGACGCCCGCAGCCACAAACAACATCCAAAGAAATGTTGTTCTTGAAATCCTAAATATAGTATGGTTAAAAAAAGTTTGATTTGATCAAGAGCTTTTCGTTATATCATGATTCTTTCATCTCGCTCTCTATTCCCCCACCCCCCTTCTCTCTTTCTCTCTCAGGATGATTTTTGCTGAGTGTTCCCCCAGCGCTTGTCCATGTGGAGAGCAATGTGATAATCAGCGAATCCAGAGGCATGAGTGGGTTCAGTGTCTGGAGCGTTTCAGGACGGAAGGAAAGGGCTGGGGCATCCGCACTAAAGAGCCACTGCGTGCTGGCCAGTTCATCATCGAGTACCTTGGAGAGGTGGTCAGCGAGCAGGAGTTCAGGTTAGCTGCATACTGACTTCAAAGCTCAAGAGTACCATAAAAAAAATAAATCACGAACAGGGCGTTTTGTGGGTGAGAAAGTGATGCCTTCTAGTCCCTGTTCAGTGTTAGTTTTACAGATTTTCAGTTTGTGAACGTACGATGTCATGACTAAATAGGGAAGAATGTGGATGAAGTATGAAAAGTGAAAGGTTGGAATCTAATAATTACAACAACTTCTAAGCTTTAGAAAAGTGTATTCATTATATTACATTTTAAACGTACTGATTATAACTTTAGTAACTTATAAATTAACTAACATTTGGATTTTTTAAAAATACGGTTTATTTGTTTGGTCTTTCACATCTACATAGCAATCCAATTCACTAAGCAGTTAGTGGTTATGTATTACCTGTTCATAATATAGTTCTCAAGTAAACTATATGACAGGCCTGCAGTGGACGAGGTAGATGGGCCTGTGAGAGAAGGAGTTAAGCATTCAAAGGCAGTATTTTTGAAGGTTTAATATTATGCTTGGTTGATGGGCATTCTGCTAAAAGCATCTTCAGAAGCAAAGGTTTTATTGCACAATGAATGGTCTTATATCTGCTTGACAAAAAGGTGTGAAAGTCCTCCTGTTCTGTTGCTTGCTGCATGGTATCTGGATCAGTTTGCAGTCAAAGTGCTTCACTGTTTGATTCATGGAGGAGGTGGGAGACGTTGTCCACGATGAGCAACAGTTTAGCGTCCTCCCTTAAACAGTCAATTCCCAGGAGTCCAGGTTGGCCCCAGAGACCTCTCCAGTCTTCCTAATTAGCCTCCTGCCTTCCTGCCACCGTGTATCATCATATATTGAAGGACCAGAGGTTCCTCAAAATGTAGTGTCTGCACTGCTTTTTACTGAATACTGTCTCTCTGTGGTATGCATCCAGTCTGGCCTGTTATCTAGGTGTTTACAGAACTGTTGGAGGAAGTTCCCCCGTTTTTGTGTCTCCGTACTGCGGAAACTGAGAACGATTGTAGTTCTTAGAACGCCATTTTGAGGGACTTTTTTAGCTCCTACTTCAGGGTAGGTACTCTCCCAGCACGAGGAAGAATGAGTGATGCAAGTACACAATGATTGGTCCAGGTGTAAGTGTACTTTGTTTGGTCGAACATGAGTCAGTGCAGCACCGGCAACCACCGTTAGCCGTGTAAACATGTATATGTAGTTCTCGGGGGAGCTCCTCAGTGGGCAGTTCCTCTCAATAAGTCCCTAGAACTGTTTGGTCTGAAAGTGCCTAATGTCTCCCTGGAGATCGGGATCAGTGGGGTCTTGGTATTCCTAAGTAAGTCCGTCACCATCTCCTTTGTCTTGGCCACATTGAGCTGTACGTTGTTTATCCCATGCCACTCAATGAAGCTGTCGATCACAGCCCTATATTCCAACTTCTGCTCAGCACTGACACAGCCGGCTATGGTAGTCTGATCTGATGGCACAAGTCTAAATTGTGCTTGAAATCTGAGCTGTGAACAAGAAAGGAGACAGACCTGTATCGTGTGGAGCGCCTTCGCGCACTAACTGCCTGATCCGAGACACAGTTCTGCAAATGCTTCTGGATGTCATATAGTCAGTGATTCAGGTGACTGTGGTAGTGTCTTCCAGCACCCCCTTAGCTCTTGCCAAGTAAAGAGGGCTGTATGGTGTTAAGTCACTTGAGGGCTCCCGAATGGTGCAACAGAAAACCATATGCCTTATCATTGGAAGATTTGTGAGTTTCAATCCTGACGATGCCACAGCCATCTGCAAAACTGGTCCTACTTTCAGGGTGGGAGGGTCTTGCATTCTCGCTGTCGATCACAGCGACACTAGCTAATCATGGGGGTCATGCATGCAGAGTGCCTTGACATGTCTCGGAGGAACCTTTGGTAGGTGTCGTGTGATAAGGGAGTGTTAGCTGTTGGGTGGGAATTAGCAGGACCAAATTGAGGGAGAAAATAGGGGAACACTGGAGAATCAAAATACGTGACACTAACAGGGCCCTCTGCAGTATACAGCAAGGTTTAAAGCTATGTTGCCAGTTTATAAAAATCCTAAGGGGTGGCAAAATCAACATATTTTAATATCGTGTTGGACCACCAAGAGGTGTCAGAATAGCTTAAGTGTGCCTTGGCATAGATTCTACAAGTCTCTGGTTCTGCACTGAAGCATGCCTGCAAAGTGTCCTGACCTTAACAGAGCCATCGGACCCCTCACTATAGGGTGCACGTTGCAATCAGTACGTAATCAGCACAGTGAGACCAGATCCAGAAGGTAGTCTGACTCTCATTGCTGACAGATCTGAGGCAGATGTAAACACAATCTGCATAGTGTGCTATGTTCAGCCTGGCATTATGGAGAAAATTCCAAATAATCATCAGGATGTCAGAAAAGTCAGGAACCAGTGAGCAAGTACGTCAATCTGAAAATGTTGGGGAAAATCCACACAAAAAAAAAAAACAACCGGCTGAGAAAATGCGTAAAGTGTATATATGATGAATGATAAATACAAAATTACGTATATTTAACAATTATTCACTGAACCTGAGGCGGATAATTGCTTTAGTATAAATACACAGGTGATTATTTAAAAAAATCGCATTAAAAAAATCGTTTAGTTCAAACTTCAAAAGCGGCATGCAAATGTAATAAAGGCGCGCAGACTCGTGTCACTTATCTATGCCGACTCGCATAAAATACTTTGTTTTGAAATAGATAAAATAAATCACAA
>JAOTRR010000013.1:11315821-11325863 GCA_028570945.1 Gogo arcuatus | reverse complement strand
AGAAAGGAGATCGCTCTGAATGTGGCAACAGCTGCAGCATCTTCCTGCTTGATGTTGCTGGCAAAGTCCTTGCCCGGGTCATGCTTCAGCGGCTTCTCAGTCATGTCACTGAAAGAGTACTTCCAGAGTCGCAAACTGGCTTTAGACCTAAACGCAGCACAATTGACATGATCTTCACTGCTCATCAACTTCTAGAAAAGGCCAGAGAACATCAAAAGAACATCACTTTTGCCTTCATAAAGGCCTTCAACGTTGTAAACCATGAGCTGCTGTGGGAAGTTCTCAGAAAATTCAGATGCCCCCAAAATTACTTACCATGCTACACCAGTTCTATGATGGAATGACTGCCAGAGTCCTCGTTGGTGGTGAGACATCGGCTCCTTTTGAAGTCACTGTCGGCGTCAAGCAAGGCTGTGTACTTGCACCAGTACTCTTTAATATCTACCTTGTCGCTGTCACTCTCCTCTCCAGGAATGCACTTGATGCGGATGATGGAGTACGTATCCGATACCGCCCAGATGGTGATGTCTTCAACCTCTGGTGGTTGTCTGCATGCTCTAAGACATCTTCTACAGTGGTCTTGGAACTTCAAAATGCTGATGATGCTTCTGCTGTGTCTCTCTATCCAATAGGCTTTCAAAAGATTGTCGAATCTCTCCACACAGCCTATTCTAGGATGGGTTAAGAAATCAACATCATAAAGACAATGACACTGCATACAGCCTTCCACCAGAACAAACCACCAACAGTCATCACAGTCGAGAATGCACCATTGGAAAATACCAACTCCTTCACTTATCTTGGAAGCATCATTTCCAGTGATGCTTCTGTGACCGAGGAAATCACCAGTCGCGTCAAGCAAGCATCTTCTGCATTTGGCTTTCTCCGCAAGCATCTTTTTTCCAATCACCACCTTCAGAAGGAAACTAACATAGCAGTCTATCATGCAGTCTGTATCTCCACACTTCTCTATGGCTGCGAAACATGGACAACGTATCGGAAGCATAACAAGATCCTTAAGGCTTTTCACATCCAATGTCTCCAGTGGATTCTCGGTGTTACATGAGAGAACAAGATTCCATACACTGAAATCCTGAAATGAGCTTTCTCCATCAGCGTTGAAGCAATGCTTCTTAGTCGTCTCCTCCCCTGGACTGGGCATGTCGTCCGCATGGATGGGTCCAGATTACAATGGATGGTCATGTATGGAGAGCTTGCAGAAGGATTTCGTCCCCAGGGTGAGCCAAAAAAGAGGTGGAAGGACCATCTAAAAAGAGCCATGAAGGTCTGTGCCATCCCACCCGAGGAACTCGCGAGCTTGACAGCTGATCGCACCAAATGGAGGCAAGCCATGTCTGTGGGTGTCTCCCACTTCGAAAAGGAATGTACCCACCTCTGAGAGGAAAGAAGAACAGCTCGTAACCTCCAGCGTCTAAATCCATCTACTACCACTGGAGACTTTCCATGCCCCCACTGTCATCGCATATGCAAGTCAAGGATTGGGTCCCTCTCCCATCGAAGAGCTCATCAGAGAAGAGAGAAAAGGGGAGGCAAATGATGGGACACGTCATCGTCGGCAATGATGGACAGCCCAGAAGAAGATGAAGTTCCTCCCAATTAGATTGAATGCATTTCTTTGTAAATTGGCAAAGAGAATGTTTCTGTAGACTTCTGAATTCATTCTGTGCTGCTAATATCATGAGTTACATCATCAATAAAGATCAGTGAGCTCATTCCAGAAGCAACAATGCAAGCCCAAGCCATGACACTACCTCCAATGTGCTTGACCAGTGAGCTTGTATGCTTTGGATCATGAGCAGATCCTTTCTTTCTCTACACGTTGGCCTTTCCATCATTTTGGTAGATGTTAATCTTGGTTCCAGAACTTTTGTGGCTCAGCTCTGTATTTCTTTGTGAATTCCAATCTGGCCATCCGATTCTTACTGCTGATGAGTGGTTTGCATCTTGTGGTATGGCCTCAATATTATTGTTCTTGAAGTCTCTTTGAATGGTGGATTGTGCCACCTTCACCCCTGCCCTGTGGAGGTTGTTGGTGATGTCACTGACTGTTGTTTTTGGGGTTTTCTTCATAGCTCTCACAATGATTCTGTCATCAACTGCTGTTGTTTTCCTTGGCTGACCTGTTTGATATCTGGTTATTAATACAACAGTGGTTTCATTCTTTTTCAGGACCGTCCAAATTGATGTATTGGCTATGCCCAATGCTTGTGCAATGGCTCTTATCTATTTTCCCTCTTTTCTCAGCTTCAAAATAGCTTGCTTTTCTTCAATAGGCAGCTCTCTGGCCTTCATATTGGTTTTAACAACAAATGCAGTTTTCTCAAGCGAAACCCAGGGCTCAAACCAAGAATAGACATTCAAAGCTATTACTCATTTAAACCGTCAGTCTAACTGGGCAACAAGAGACACCCGTCAATCACCTGATTGCTTGAAAAATGGGTGGGATCAAAGAAAAGGTTCCATGTTCTAAGTTGTTTAACACTTCTAGATGTATATATCAGGAAATGAAATTCTGATCGATCGTCTCATCTTCATCTTTTGATCTTAAACCCAAATGCCTTCAGTGTATGGCAAAAAAAGAAGAAGTGGTCTTGCCGTTTCAATGCTTGAATGGGGAGGGGACTGTATGTCATGTAAAACTTTTTACCATCTTGAGACTGAAATCTTCTTGCTTTAGGCACACAGAAATGCATCCATCACTGAAGATTTTATTCAGAACAATGTAAAGGTTTTAAATTACACTGATTACTTATTATTTGTATTTAAGAACATTTACACAATGTTAATTATCAAGGGAACTTATGTACTCAGACTTTAGACTGATTCTGCTGTTCTACCATTTCTCTGTCAGTGAAAAAGGTTGACAGAAAAAAACCTGAAGATGAAATTGGGTTTCAATTTTAAAACAATATAATATAGTATATTGTGTCATTTTTTACATTGTAATTTTTACACATTCCTTAGGTATTACACATTATACATGGTTATATGTGTATAATATTTGGATACTACATATAATTAAAGACTTTATACCTTATGTTCTTGCTATGCCTGTGGCAGGACAGTTAATTTGGAGGGGACCCCTATTCCAGAAAACAGTTACCATATTCTGATGGGAGAGGACAGTATGTAAGTGTCTTTCTGTCACACGTGCACATACATAATAAATTTTAATATTAAAAAGGGACATGGCTCCATAAGGATCATGAAGGTCTTATCAGTGTGAGTTGCGCTGCTTTTTTATTTATCTCACAACTGGTGTGGATTTAAATGCTGATTGAAATAGGAACTTGTGCGTGACTTTAAGATGCTTCATAAAAGCTTTCTCTGTGAACTGGCCTTCCACAATGGAGGTGTTTATTCTTATTTAATATGAATAAACATCTGATAAAGTAATGTTATTTGGTTGAAGAAGCATTTTTCTTTTTGAAAAATGTTATGAAATGGGTCAAGAATTATAACACTGTGCCTGGAGCCAGGAATACAGTCTTATCCCTGTATCTGCGTGTTGCTTTACGACCACAAAAATAGCCACAGTTGACTTGCGTCCTAATGAAAATAGCCACATGTCGATGTTAAACAGCAAATTGTGCTTTCACCGTCACAAAAATAGAGCTCAATGTTTAAATAGATTTCTACTTTTCCTATAATTTTGTATTCAGTATTATTTTCTGTCTTATCTGCTAGGATAACACACCTGTCATTGCGAAACAATCGCATAGGAGAAGAGGGAGCACGTCTGATTGGTTTAGCGTTCTCCAAGAATCTCCTGTCACTCAATATGGCCTTCAACTCTGTTGGCGATGCAGGTGCTATTTATCTTGCACAGGTCCTGAAATTTACATCATTCCCAAAGCAGCATAATGACAACACTTCTGTGTTCATATTCATGGATTTTCATCTTACATTTTAATGTGCATGAGGTGACTGATCGTAATAGAATCAGATTATCTTAATCTGTTCTCATTTTTTAATTTGTAACTGACAAAGTGGTTAATAAAGATGAATGAAGGAATTTATGTCACTAGGCAGAATGTTGATTTTATCATCTCCTGCAGGTATCCAGCTGTTTGTCTAGCTGCCTAATAGCCAACTGTCACCTCTCATCCTTTTCCTCATTGGACTTTTACAGGGGTTGCGTCTCAATTGCACTTTGTTGTATCTCTCCCTGGCTAATAATCACATAGGCGATGTAGGAGCAACCCATCTGGCTCAGGTGCACCTTCAAACCTTCTTGAAAACATCATTTATCTGAGTAGATCAACAGGTGAATGTGTTGTTTTACAGTTTGACACTGTTAAGAGCATAATTAGTGTTCTTAGTGAATTTCTCTCTCCGTGTTGAGACAGAGGTAGTAGCTGAATCATGATGTGTGTTAGGTCACATACAGCGAGTTAAGTAGTTAACGCTCATCTCCAAATGGGTTCAGCGCTACTCTGATATTGCAAAGTGACGTGTTAAATTTTACATGTTGAAGTGTAATAAAAATGACCTGCAGCAGGTAGAAAATGGTCATTACTAATTCTGAGAGAAAAGGACATCAAGGCCTGCTGGACACATTGATTAATTAGATCATAGTTTCCGAGTGCAGACCACGCCCTCCCACTAAAGGTAGAGTTGTTGAATAGTAGGGACCAGACAGGGATTGGGTGGATCATTAGTAGGAGACAGAGATGGGAATTTGTAGGAAATTAACCTGGAAGAAGGTGGAATTTCAGACGTGGTCTCTCTCCCAAACAATGGCATTTCATAACTCCATTTAATACTCACGAGGTGGCTTGGTAACAAAAAATTGCCATGCACACACATTGCATAAATGGAGAATCCCGTTTATTTGGATTTTGACTTGCTGTGTGTGAACTCGCGTACGAAAAACATAAGGTAGATATTTTTCATATTGTTTTCCTCCACTCTCATTAAGTCCACGCAGACCTATTTGTCGTTCTTTATAGGTGCTTGGCCCATTTGCTCTGACACATGAAGAAATAGTCGAGAGGAGGAGGCAGTTGAAAAGGAAGGACCAACTGGTGAGAAAGAACACGCTGTTTCTACTTTCTAATACGTCATGTTGAGCTCAAGTTTATATCCGTCTCAGTTATTTTCTCTACCCTAATAGCTGTCTGTCTCTGAATCAAATCTTTCCATTTTCTTCATTGCATTGTCTAATTTCTTTCGAGTTCCTCCTCCCCTCTCTCTCTCTCTTTCTCTCATTCCTTCAATCTCATCTTATTTTAGTCAGCTCAGTTGATTAGTGAAGACTCTAAATGTGAGTCAGCTCTGTCCAGCCCCAGCAGCTCATCGCTGGAGAGCAACATCAAAAGTGCCACCAAGAAAAAGGTAGATTATTAAGTGCCAGGATTCAAACTCATAACCTTTCCAATATGTAGCCCAAAGCCGTAATTGCTGAGCCACCACTGCCCACTGTAATCTCTAGTTTAACTTTTTTTTTTTAGCCAAAAAATGTGGAAGTTGCGCCTATTTTCATGGTGCCCAAATTCAGCATTGAATTTATTTGTGATCTCATTTGTGGTTAATGGCTCATATGAAAGTAGACACTCAGGGCTTTAAGAATTTGCAGTTTTTCAGAAATATTTGTTTTGTCTATTAGGTTTAAATGTTATAATTTTATTGTGGCAGTTGTATATAGTGTTTTACTATTAAAAAAAAAGCTTTAGTTGTGCTGTCCATTTTATCTTTGTAGCAGCGTTAGTGTGGAGAGGTGTGAATTGTTTGTCCAGCAGGGGACTCACACCCCTCCAATTTTCCTCACCCTGCTCACCAGCAGCTAAACACAGAGTCACGATACTCTACACACTGATACAACTTTTACACCAACAGGGAACAGGTTCCGTTCTTGTTCGTGCACCAAATTTTGAACCGTTCAGAGCATTTCAACCAAAAATAAATTGTTTCGGAACCTGTAAAGTTGGTTCCCAGCTGGAACCAAAATATAACTGGTTTTTCCAGCCTGAACCATGATGACATCAGTGGGTGTGTGATTAGTTTGGAGAGGAACCAGAGTGCAGTGATGGAGAACGCAACGGAAAAGGAAACATCTTCAGAAAAAACTGGACCGAAAATAAATATCTGCAATAACAGAACAAAAGCTCGGAGGTAATCAATGCACACCACCATCTTGCTACTACTGTTTACTCCCGTTGTGAATTGTGCAACGCCCTTCGTTCATGACACATCCTTGATTACAACGGTTCTGTTCAAACCTGGTGAAAACGTGGGCCGGTTCACTAGCTGGCATCAAGGTTAAAAGAATCCTGAACGGAACCAGTTCAAGAACCCGTTCCCTGTTGGTCGAAAAGGGGTAACAGAAACCCAACATTGTCCTGACTCATCTTATAACAGACTTGCGGCAATAAAATAATTAATTTGTTTATACTGATTGAAAACGTCCAGTAAGTCAGTTTTCATTCTGCTGGCAGAATGGAACACCAGTGTACTGTGAGAAAAGGTTAAGGTAACTCTCTCACTTTAAAAATTGAGAAGCAGCAACACACTTAAGGTGAAGTGAATTAAAGTATAATTCCACAGTACTTTCCAGATGTCTCCATAACAGTAGATGCATACTCACAATTTCTTTTTAATCGTGATGAACAGATCGGGTTTTTATTATTTCCATGTCAAAAGGTTTCCATCATCCAAAAAGGTTGATCATATGTGAAGCTTGTGGAATGAAAATAGGGAACGTTAATTAACATGGGATCATGCACATTTACTGTGTTCATTCCTTCAGTTTCCTTAAATGCTTTATCCTGGTCAGGATTTCTGTGGTGTAAATCATTTATTTTTTATATTTTGAAACATACACGTATCTAGGTTCTTAAGAAAAGATCAAAAAATAACTCCAGGATAAGTAAGAAGTCCTTCAGGAGAGGGAGTTTCAGCCTTTAGGGAAAGTAAATGTTTGGAGAAATGTCAGATGAAGATATGATTGTTTGCTTATTTGTAGGATGCCACCAAAAGGGATGAGAAGCCTCCAACAACTCAGACAGTGACAACAACAGGAAAGAAAGAGGACCCCAAAGTGGAAAAGAAAAGAAGTAAACACTTAACCCCAATCTGCTAGATGTGTTCTTGAGAGAAATATAACACTGAAATTGTAAAAATAGTTGGACTTTATTTATTATTTGGAACTTAGGGCTAAATTAAAGTTAACATTGGATGTATACGTTTTGGTATTGAAGCTTTAGAAAAACAGCTTACGTTTTCATTTTATTTGCTGTTCATCTCAGCATCAGATACTAAGATGCCACAAGGCAGAGGTGGAAAATCAGAAGGAAAAGACAAGCATCCCTCAGTGAAAGAACAAGAGGTGGGACAGTGGAAAAGATTATTCTAGAAATAAATCTCTTTTAATGAAGCATATTAATGTCATTAATGTCATGTCTTGTAGCCACTTGAATGCAAAATATTTTGTTACCTACTAAAAGAGCAGCTCTGTACAAAAGGTGCATTCATTTCTCCTGAGATACACTCACTGACCACTTTATTAGGGTTGTTGGTGCCAGACGGGCTCGTTTGCGTATTTCAGAAACTGCTGATCTGCTAGGATTTTCACACACAGCAGTCTCTGGATGGCAACTCAACACTGCAGCTCTGTTCTTCCCACACAAAAACTCATTTTTCAAATAAAGCTTTGTGCGTATGTGTTCTCTGTGTGTAAGACAGAAGAAGTTGTTGAGACACAAAGCCCTTTGCTGAATCCTGCTATACAGAAGATTGGAGGGAAAGTGATTTATCCAGGCAACACAACACTTCTCTCTCTGAACTTGTCAGGTCAGTCATTAACAAGTCATACCTTTTACATTTCTGTGGATGTGTTGATGTTAACATCATTCCTTCCCATTCGTACAGGCAATAAACTGACACAGCTGTCACTTCAGATGTTCCTGTCATCTGTGGCGTGTCAAGGGAAAAGAGGTCTCCAATATATTTCTCTTAATGTAAGGTTTATATATGAATATATACCTTATAGATTGATCTGATTTCATGTAAGATTATTTATTCAAGTCTTTTAATTTTTATTCTGAAATTTGACTTTTTTTTCTTCAGAGGAACAGCTTTCCTCCAGACTGTGAGGTCTTCCTGAAACTACAGGAAATGATGTCACATAAGGATCCTCGAAACAGAACCACCTTAGCTCAAGTGGAGGCTGAGCAGGGACAGGCAGCGTAGTGTAGCATAGCATAGCATCATGACCTTTTACGCCTCAGAATTTTACCTCAGAATTATCTTTAGAGGCTGTAACATTACTTGTTTTTGTAGTTGCCTCCTAAGTAAGGAATAAATCACAGCCGAGCGTGCTGTTATGGAAAAATAATCAATGATGTGGTGGTGTGATGGTATGAAGCAAAGTGGAAGGTTGTTACCAGCCTAAAGTTGGTGATTTTCTAATAACGGCACGTCCCAATGTGTTTTATTCCTCTTATACCACGATATTTTGTTAATAATTACACTCTTTAATTTATTAAAGAACTATCATCCTGTTAACCATTTATAATTAACTTTAATGTTATGGGACGCCTGTGAGACATGTTAGTCCCCTTGTATCATAAATCGCTGTGGTACAAGATGAATGACAAATGACAGGCCTCCGCTTTGTGTCAGGTTGTATCATGCCAACCTGTGGTGGATTATGTATGGGATAATGTACAGCAAGCTGGTCATTATTGTAAAGTAAACCTTGACAGGGTGATGCAGGACCCTGAGGCAAAGTAGAGGGGTGTTGAATCACCCTGAAGGGGTTTATTTTGCAATAATGACTGGCTCCCTGTACATCATCTCACTTATTACATGGCTACTTACTAAATAATTCAATAATTTAACACAAAATATTGATTTAAAAATTATTTTATTTATTTAAAAATGATTTATTGCTCCCACTAATGACATGGTCCATAGCAACGGTCTGTTATTCATAGCAACGGTCTGTTATTCATAGCAACGGTCTGTTACAGAAATAACAGACCATAGCATTTCATAATTAACCAATCAGAATCGAGTATTCAACAAAGCCGCGTAATAATTTCCTATAACAGCATGCCCCATCGTGTTTTATTCTTACTAACTCCACACCTTCTGACCAATCAGATTTGGGAATTCAACAGTGCTGTGGTACAAACTACTTTATATAATGGATAGTTTCTGTTCTAAAATCGGAGGCATGTTCAAAACCGCTGTAAAATCCTCGACATACACGTACTAGTGACCGCATCACAATATTTGTATTGCATATTAATGTGCCAGGTTTCAAACCAATAAAACGTTTACAATTAGGCCATTGTTCTGTCCACAGAATATCCTAATCTTTGACCCTTATGTTGCTTATCAAACAGAGCTTACTGTTAATAGACTCTACATTGTGTGGAGAATTGATTATAGTGGATATTATTAATAATAAATCGAATTATTTCTTGAACACTGGATTTTGTCATATTGTTTTGGCCAACATTTTATTAAAGCAGTAAGCTAGGCAGTGCTGCCAATTTAGAGAGTTTGTCGCTAGATTTGGTGAATTTTTAAGAATTTTTTAAAAAAAAGCCTAGTGACAAATCTAGCGACCTTTTAAGCAGACATTAGTAAATGTCATGAATTCAGTACAGCTCTCCAGCTCATATCAGAGATGCTGGTTACAGAGAGGGCAAGTTCACTTGACTTACCGCCGGTGTGTAAAGCCAGACTGAGTTGGGCTTCTGTGAGCTGATGTTCCCAAAAACCAATCACTGTTCACTACTGTTCCCAAAAACTAATCACTGATCAATATTGTTCTCAAGGACCAATCACTGATCATTACTGTTCCCAATGACCAATCACTTATCCCTACTTTTCCCAACGACCAGTCACTGATCACTACTGTTCCCAACAACAAATCACTGATCAATATTGTTCTCAAGGACCAATGACTGATCACTACTGTTCCCAAAAACCAATCACTACTGTTCTCAAGGACCGATCACTGATCAATATTGTTCTCAAGGACCAATGACTGATCACTACTGTTCCCAAA
>JAOTRR010000013.1:11274084-11287445 GCA_028570945.1 Gogo arcuatus | reverse complement strand
AGAAGAGGTGAAAATTTCCATGACGGAGAGATCAACAAACCAGTACCACCACCGCAACCAGGTGGTCGGGGGGTGTGAGAGAAGGAGAAGGTGGTAGAGAGGGCTGCAGGTGTTGTGGTGTTGTCAGGTGAAATCCAGGTCTCGGTCAGTGCAAGCATGTGGAGGGACAGGAGGGAGGCGTAGGCAGAGATGAAGTCAACATTCCGTGTGGCAGACTGACAGTTCTATAATCCGGCAGCGATCCAGAAGGTGTCGGTGGAGGTAGATGAGGTTGGAGAAGCATCGTCTTCGCGGGGGGCCGTGATGATGGAAGCGCCTTTTGTGGGTGAGAGCACAAACAGGAATGGGGTAGAGACACATAATGAGCAGGTTATGGCAATGGTAGGAGAGGAGGAGAGATTTCGGGAAGGAGCGTCGCTCAAAACCGCACTAAAAGCCCTGCTAATTAGCAAATGAAAAACAGCTGATCGCTTGCACCATAACGCAATCGCAACAGCCAGAAACTATTTAGTTAAAATGAAACTAATAGGCGAATCCCATCTAGTAGCTAAGCAGATGTAAACAATAAGGTAATAGAGTAACACGCACCTAACAAGTAACAGATAAACACAGTATTTTAATCATGAAAACAATCGGCAAAACACAAACTTAGCCTGCTTTAGAAGTATTCCGTACATACAGGAGTATTCCGTAGCTCCTCTAACCAACAACGAATGCATTCAACTAAACTCAAGTTATGCTTTCATTTGTTTTCTGTTTTAATCTCAGTTGTGAAAGTTTACAGGCACTCTTTAACTTGCTGTAAGATTGCCGCAGAAGTATTGCAGTAGCTAAAAGAAAACTTCTGTTATCTGATTTGTTTCGCGAGTGCACAACCACTTCCTTCCAAATGTAATGAATTGTTAGGTTATAACTTGAAACATTCTTAACATTCTTTATTAGCACTCCCTGATTTAATTCTTGTTATTTAATAAAATGTATGCTAAGCAGTAGTTGGTTCTTTCGTTTCCAGCTACGACAACCATTCTGTAGACAGGAGGCCTTACGACAGGCGCTACGGTGAAAGCTACCGGCGGCAGGAGCACGAACGAGAACGCGATCGTGAACGTGAGCGACTGTCCCCGGACGGCTACCACTCACGCGACCCTTCGAACAGCTATGACTACCGCCGCACACACCAACGCCACAAAAGCAGCAGGCGTAAGCACAAACGAAGGCGGCGTAGAACCAGGTCCTATAGCCCATCCTCCTCGGTGAGTACTTCCCAGCCCAGGCCTTGCTCCTTGGCTCTCTCTCTCTCTCTCTCTCTCTCTCTCTCATTCTTTTTTTTTCTTTTTTTTTTTTTTTATACTCTTTTTAACATTTTTCTTCTGTACAGCCCCAGGACTTGGTAAGTATGAACTCTCTTTATTTTTGTTTTTATTTCCTTTTGATTTGTTAGTGTTTTTGTGCATATTAGAAAAATAGGCAGGTCTTTTTATTTAGATTGCAAAGAATCCTATTTTAATGGAAGTTATTACCTTGTAGTCATTACCTTATATAAAATTTTGTGTAGTTTTAATGACAAGTTTGTCATTATTTCTGTCTACATACTTCCTTTTCTTTCTTTCTTTCTTTCATTGCTTTAGAGCTGAGAAAATTACCTAAAATAAAAAAAAAACAAAAGATTTTGATTAAAAGTATGTAGATTTTTTTCTCCATCGATTGCTTGCTTTTTCACATGGTAGTGAAACAAGTTTCAGTCTGTATCAACTTGTGTAATATGATGGTTACCATTTCCTTTTGCTTATGTGTTGCTCTTGTATACATAAATGTTTATGATGCAGGTTTTTTTGTCAGGGGCGGTAGACAGAAGGTTGAGGGGAGGGGAGTACATGTAGAGAGCAAGCAAAAGGGACAAAATGTGATCTTTGACTTGTTCCCTTGCACTATATCCCTATCGTTATATATCTTCTCACGTGGTGTCATATGAACCGCCCCATGATCACCAAACCTACGTACACCACCACCACTGCTTCTCTCCATCGCCGTGGCTACGGCTGCCCCTTCCACCCTCCCCTCTCGGCCCGCCCCCCCTCCTGCTTTGGCGGTTGTGCCGTGACCTGTGACCCTGGCTGGGGGCCGAAAAGCAGCGGAGTGCCAGCGGGACGCGGCCGCTATGTGTGAGGGACGACGAGGAGGGTCACCTGATCTGTCGGAGTGGCGACGTCCTGCAAGAGAGATGTACACACTGCCACTACTACTACTACTCCTCTACTCTTATATCGTAACCTTTCTCCCTATCAGTAGTAGCACAGAGCATACACACTCACACGCGAGGGCAAGAGGTCATGATGTTGATGATTTTGATTGTTAGAATAGACCAGAATGCTATACGGCACCTTAGATATCTTAAGTTTCATACATGTACATATTTATATTTTTAGCCATTTTCTTTTGGCCGTAGTGGTGTACCAGGTGTATTATAGGGATGTTTAAAAAGCTTTCACAGCTTTTGATATCCTTGTCCTCTAGAATTTCATCTTTTAATATCTTTGTATAGTCATCTCAGGGTCTTTTTTTTTTTTTTCACTAGATCATCATACTACTAGGTTTTAGTTTTTCTTCCTATGCATTAGTCTCGTTTAGAGCTCGTTTCAGCGTTTTAATCATTTAGTTTGGGGTGGGATCGGGTGGCTCCCTGTTTATTATTTTTTTTAATCCATTTTTCCAGCAAGTTCAGTGATTCCTCACCAGGGGGACATTTTGTTGTTCTTTTATTCCAGTAGCTTTTACAGTATTTCCAGGGTTGAATAATTATCCCAGCTTTGTTTGCTTACCTTGTTGGGCTGATGGTGTGCGAATTTGTTGTGCATTTTAGATTAATTTGTAATGGGGGGAATGCCAGAGATGCTAAAGCATTTATCGCCTGCCTTTTTGGTTCTCCTGCCTGTTTACCTTTTTGTTAATATCATTTACTTCTTTCCTTTTTTGTCTTTATCTCTTTTTTTTTTCCCCCTCTATCTCCCTCTCAGATGAAATTGTCGGCACTTTGGGGGAGGGCACGTTTGGAAGGGTGATGGAATGCATTGACCATCGCAGGTAAATTCCCTCAGTTATTATCTATATTTCAGCTGCTTTTCTAAGCTCAGGTGTCTGATCTTTTTCATAAAGAAAGAAGATTAGCCTTTCATGTAACAAGTTCAAAAGCTTAAAGAGGAGCGCTTTTAAATGTTAATGTAACATGCTTAAGGACTTGCCAGAACTATTTTGACCAAATCTGTTCGGGTTTTTTTTTTTTTCTTTCTTTTTTTTGGTGAATGCTGTGATGAATCCATAGAAACATTAGGGAAGGTTCACAGTACCAAAATGTGCTGTTCTATTTAGGAAAAAAAAGCGATTTGCATAATGCAGCATGCCAAGAATTAAGTTCACACCCATGTAAAATGTCATACCTGGAATCAGGTGTGTCTTGTGAGTAAAGTTGGTAAAACAGTGTTAATTTTTAGACAGCAGCCTCCAGATTTCATGCCTTTGCCTTCCCATTAATCTCAACAGTGGAGAAAGATGTATATTTGTAAAAAAAAAAAAAACCCAAACACCTAAACTTGATTTTTGATTGAAAAGAAGTAGATAAGTGTTTTTATGCATAAAGCAAAAAAGCTTTTTTTTTTCTTGTCATCTTACCCTTCTACATTCGTGGTAGTCATTTGGTTTTTAATAATTGGTTGTTTGGACTGTTTTCTCGTAACACATTTATGTTTTTCTTTTTATTATTTAAGAGGTGGATCCCATGTGGCTCTGAAAATCATTAAAAATGTTGAGAAGTACAAGGAGGCTGCCCGACTGGAGATCAATGTTCTGGAGAGGATCAATGAGCGAGACCCTGAAAACAAAAAGTGAGGGGACTGGATCGATCGTGTCAAACATATTCTGCATATACTGTACATATGTGACTTTAAACCAGAGGTTCCTAAACTTTTTTTTGGCCAAACGACCCTCAAATGGATGTTATGAATTTTCTACTACCCCAAGTTTTGACCACCTTACTTTTTTTTTTTTTTTTTTTTTAATCTGAGATTTGTAATATATGACTATTGCAAGATCTGAACATTTTATTATGTTAGTAACAAAGCAGAGGGATCTGGTTTTTGCTTGCAGCGTTGTTCACACACTCGCGTAGTTTGTTGCCTAGATCTGGAAGATTTGAAAGTGACATTGACTCAACGGCATGTCAGAACCAAGACATCTCTATCTATCAGCTTTCCAGGTCAAACTGTAACACGTTTAGCGGTTTCATGCACAGCAAAATTAAACACAGAGATGAGCTCGGTTTCTCATTAGAACTTTCCACTGTCATTGTGATTTTTGTCATGAGCTACGTCTCAAAATGCTGACCTTACACTCACAAGTGTTTACTTATCTAGAAAATCCGGATGACTTTAAAGGAAGTAGAGAACTTTTGGTAAGTTTGAAGGCGACAGGAAAGGTTTTTAAAATTATATAAAGACTACTCAAAACGGGTTACTGTTAGTACTCAATTATCAGTGCTTTCATTCATTCATTATCTGTACCACTTATTCGTTGAGGGTCGTGGGTGAGCTGGAGCCAGTCCCAATTCACATTGGGCGAGAGGCGGGGTACACCCTAGACAGGTCGCCAATCTGTCACAGGGCTAAAACAGACAGACAGTCAGTCATTCACACTCTCATTCACACCTATGAGCAATTTAGAGCAGCCAGTTAACCTAATCCGCATGTCTTTGACCTGTGGGAGGAAACCGGAGAACCCGGAGGAGACCCATGAGGAGAACATACACACTCCATACAGAATGGCCCCAGTCAGCCATGAGGTTCGAACCCAGAACCTTTTTCCTTCTTGCTGTGAGACGACAGTGCTAGCCACTGCACCATCATGCCATCGTGCCACCTCGTCTATTATTTATTGCGCCAATTCAGCATGTCAGAATAGTGAAAAAGACTAAAATGGCACATAGTGTATTAACTGAAATGTAACTTGTAACTTATCTGTATGTCTCGCCCAGGAACATTGCAAAAATATTAGCACACAAAATCTGTCTGATATTTCTAATATAAATTTGTAAAATAAATAAGCAAAGCATAAGAGGAGATTGTATGCATTTGTAAAGCAAGCAGCCCCACATTTTGGAACCCCTGCTTTAAACTGTCATATCACATCATGTTGAAAAGTGATGTTGAGAAATTGTTTTGCGTTCCATTCAAGGAATTTTGTTTGATTTAGAGATTTAAAGATACTAGCTCAGAGACAATAAAGTAGTTAATTTTCCTCCAGGCCTGTCTGACTTACTTAACCCCCCCCCCCATTTTCGTTCCTGTCTTTCAGTCTGTGTGTACGGATGTTTGACTGGTTTGACTACCATGGCCACATGTGTCTCAGCTTCGAGCTGTTAGCGCTCAGCACCTTTGACTTCCTGAAAGAGAACAATTACCTGCCTTATTCCATCAGCCAGGTCCGACACATGGCCTACCAGCTGTGCCTAGCCGTCAAGTGTGAGTACATCAATAAAAATAAATCCTAAATCTCGTACAGCTAACAGGCTGTAATGGATGGTTAACATTGAAAATAATGTGAAGAGCACTTTTATGAGTTTGTAAAAATAAAGTATTGCCGTTGATTCTCTTTGATTGTTCATGTAACTTATTTACAGTTCTGCATGACAACAAGCTGACCCACACAGATTTAAAACCAGAGAATATTCTCTTTGTCAACTCGGACTTCACTATAACATACAACGTAGAGAAGGTGAGTGTATGCACATTGCGCGCGCGCGCTCTCTCTCTCTCTCTTTTTTTTTTTTTTGTGTTTGTTTTTTTGTTTGTTTGTTTTTTTTGTTTTTTGTTTTTTTTTTAAAACCAGGACATGTCTGTTAGAATGAACTGTTTGTATGGGTATGTCTTGTTTTCTGATTTAGAAGAGAGACGAGCGTATGGTGAAGAGCACTGCAGTGAGGGTAGTAGATTTTGGCAGTGCTACATTTGACCATGAGCACCACAGTACAATCGTCTCCACCAGACACTACCGCGCACCTGAGGTTATTCTCGGTAAGCGAATGTTTGCAAGTGCGAAGCCTTTCCCACCCTATTCCAGAGACCACCTTATTCGAGATTTATAATTTAGGACAACGTCTGAATATTTAAATATCATACATCAATAATGAAGTAATATGTAAGGTAAGTGACTAAAAGCCAAAAGAATATTCTTCTCACGGACCTACTAGCATATTAGGAAGGTTCAACTTACTTTCTTGAAAAAAAAAAAAAATCAAGAGGTCTGTGTGAAAAGGTGCATCTCTTTTCCCCACCTCATCGAACTTTGAACAATACATAAAGAATAAAATGTGACACGGCCAGGTGTTCTAGGAAAAAAGTCCACGCTGGGGTGGGGTAATGACACCGAATGCATGAGCACTGTTTCTCTCAGAACTTTCCGTCATCGTCATTACTATTGTCGTGAACTGTCTCAAAGTCGAAAACTCCGGAAGACTGGTACATTAGGTTTGAAGGTGACATGAGAGGTTTTTAAAATTCAAACATTATCTGTAATAGTAAAGCCAGTTTGAAAAACAATCTTGAATAGTGCATAAACACTGAAAATGAGACACAACACTGGTTTGTTTATCGGAGGTAGATGACGGGGAAATTTCCGTTTTCATTACTGAACTTTTACGCTTAGTTATATTAATTTGTAATGAAACAAAATGGGCAAAATTTTGTAAATCAAGTTTGGGATCCTTGAATTAGTAACATTCAATTACCACTAGGTGGCTCTGTATTTCTAGGAACCGTTTTGAATCATCAGTGTGTTAAGTCTTGCACTAGATAAGGTTTTTAATGCTAGGTGTATGTTGTTCAGTTTTAAAATCTTTCTCTGTAATGAGTTTCCCCTGTACAGCAAAATCATCTATATTCTCTGACGTCAGCATGGGCGTTCACATTAAACATAAAGCACAACCCCCATAAAGCAGCTCTGGAGTGACACTGACAGCTCACGAGGCCAAACTTGGTGAATTTGTCTCAGTCATCACATGTGTGTGTCTCCTTCATCAGGAGATGATAATCACAGTCAGTTCTGGTTATACAGCAGTTCTTTCATGCCGGTAGTTTTCCTGTTCCTGCTGGTCACAGTAGGATGACGATGAGGTGGAAACACACCCGTTGTTGACGCAGCTTGACCAAACTGGCCTCCATAAAAGTTATTTATAAAACATACTCTCTTTACAAGGTTATTTTTGCTTCCATGCTCTAATGCAGCAATTTCAGAAAGTTGGTTTATGGCTTTGAGAAATTGGTTTGTGAGACTCCAAAAAACTGCAAGGCAGCAGACCAGAATTTGATGTCCTGGAAATTTTTTTTTTATTCGATTTTACCCAACAAATCTAGGAGAGCTGGTGCAGCTGTTGTTCAAGTGTGAAAATTGATGTTTTCGGTGAAGTCAGGAGTCTGCTGTATTAGAGATTTCTTCTTGATTAGACTTGAAATTGTGTGCAAAATGCCATTGTCCTATCCTGCCCCATAACTTTCTCTGTATGAAGAAGCAGCCTTTTTTTGTCACATCTACATTACAGCACAGTGAAATTCTTTTCATATATATATCGCAGTTTATTAGAAAGTAGGGGTCAGAGCGCAGGTCAGCCTTGATATGGGACCCCTGGAGCAGAGAGGGTTAAGGGCCTTGCTCAAGGGCCCAACAGTGGCAGCTTGGTAGTGCTGTGGCTTGAACCCCTCACCTTCTGTTCAGTAACCCTGAGCTTTAACCATTGACCCATTACTGCTCTATGAGAACAGTATTGTCTGTAGATTTGGGGAAGGGTAGGCCTCTGAGGGAAGAAAAGAAGGGGGTGTGGCTACATGTACACATTACACGCTTCATTTTTTATTTTTTTTTTAATCCCCGTTCAAGTTTTGTGAGCAAAGACATTCATGCAAGCATGGAAAAGGGAAGCTAAGATGCATCAGAGAAAGATGTTTACTTGCAGTATAGACTTGTAAAATTTGTATAGGGTACAAAATAGACTAAAAGGAAAAGCATGTTACAAAATACCACACTGTTTTTGTCAGTCTTAAAGCTGTACACACCACATTTTCCAACAGATGTTTAAATTGTCCAGCTTGATGATAGCCATGGTGATGGCTGGAAGCTTTCAACGGTTCCTGATACAATCGTCAAACGTCCCAAGCCTGTTCATGATAGTGAATTTTATTTACCACTTAACATAATTTGTCTTAAAATGCCCTTTGAATCAAAAGTCTCACATGCGTTACTGTTATTCTGTTTAGTCACGGTGTGTCTTGTTTGTGAATGTGTTTCTGTGCAGAACTGGGTTGGAGCCAGCCTTGTGACGTGTGGAGTATTGGCTGCATTCTCTTCGAGTATTACCTGGGCTTCACACTTTTTCAGGTGTGCTGCTGGGTTTTCTTTCATGCCATTTGCAGGTCATGACAGCAGGTAGACACAACTGAACACAGTTAAATGGGTGTGTGTAACTAAAGCCAGTCATTTACCCTGAGACCCTGGATGCCCTCGCTAATGTGGCACACCATTAGAACATAATGTTCTTTTAATTTAGGCTCTCTGTTTCAAACAGCATTCAGTACAAAGTCTGATCTTCTTTAACTTCGGGGACTGACGTGTTGTTCTCCACTTAGCAGCGCCATCATCTCTTCTTTTCCAGACTCATGATAACAGGGAGCATTTAGCCATGATGGAGAGAATATTAGGTCCCGTCCCTTCCAGGATGATCCGCAAAACAAGGTAACACACACACACACACCAATCATTTGACCAGAACACGTTATTAGATGAACAAGTGCATGCTCCATGAGTGAGCAGACAAACCAATCATATACATATGCTGTTTCTATGACGTTTGTGTACTGTTACTTCCACTCTCTGGTGTATTTATTGTATTGTGCAGGTGCTGTTGTGCTGAAGTTTTTTTTTCTAAATTCCAGTTTTATAATATAGGACTATTTTAACATTTAAACATTTTTTTATGTCAGTTTCAGATGAGTAACTTACCTGACTAAAAACGTATATTCCTTACACTGGTTACCAGTCCTAGTGTTAAGGGTGATCTTGGACTTCATGACACAGCTTTTCAAAAAGCCAGGCTCATCCCTTTTGTGCGTGCAGCATTATTCATGAGCTTGCTGCTTATTTTGGGCACATCCGGAAGAAATAAAAAGCTACATCCATCCACTATAGTTGGGACATCTAATTATAAAATGTTAAGCGTTTTCATGCTCAGTGATGTTCAGCACATTGACAAGCTCTGGTTCTCTTTAAAACTTTCTGCCATCGATGTGATTCTTCACCATGCTGTGGGCAGCGTCGTATTTACTAATCTAGAAATTGCAGAAGACTCGTACAAAAGGCAGAACGTTCTGTAGGTTTAAAGGCTACAACAGAGGTTTTTAAAATTCAGGCACTAACTGTATTAGGAAAACCTATTGTAAGTGTCAGTGGCGGTCAGTGTTTGTACTCATTAACGGTCTACATAACTATGCGACCCCGTTTGTAAACTAGAAGTGCACTCAGAGTGCAGACTTCTGCCAATGACGAGAGTCGACTCTTCTGTGATATGCAAATCTGCAACCGCACCCACTTTATATGTCTGTATATGTCTATATATTTCCAAAATTACTAGAATTATGTGCCTACATGTGTATCCTAGAGAATTGCTAGTACCCATGAATGTGGATTGTGATATGGAGTCATCGTATTTCTACATTGGCTATGTTTTGTCACTGTTGAACTTTACTGCCATCTACTGGGTTTTAAGATGTGTGGCAAGTGCCATATCTCACAATGTTATCGAATGTGAAAATAAATTCTTGGATCCGCCCCGTGACTCGGATCCACTCCAGAATTTAATGGGTTCCTCCATGGCCCATACTACACCCTTCCACCAGGTTTCATGGAAATCGGGCTGGTAGGTTTTGCGCAATCCTGCTTACAGGCAGACAAACAAACCACACTGAAAACATAACCTCCTTGGTGGAGTTAATCAAGGTCCTGACCCCTACTTTAGGAACCCCTGTCTTTCACATCTTACCCTTATTAGTGGTATTTCATGGTTGGAATGACAATCGATATGGACTTGATGTGACCTGGAATTCTCATCCTAACAGAAAGCAGAAGTACTTTTATCGTGGACGTCTCGACTGGGATGAAAACTCCTCGGCAGGAAGATATGTTCGAGAGAACTGCAAGCCCTTGCGAGTGAGAGACTGTTTATTGTTATTATTATTATTATTATTATTATTATTATTATTATTATTGGTGTTGGTATTGTGGGTCCAAGCACTTGTGCTGGAACCCTACTGTTTTTGCTCAGGTTTTTTTTCTTCTTCTTACTCTGATTCTCCCTGAAATGAATCGTACAGACCAAAACGCAAGTTAGAATACATGTGAAATTTGGTCAACAGGTTGTATTCCATGCCCCTACCCAGACAAGCGAGATGGGGCCCAGTTAGCCCTGCCTGTTCATTTCTGCCATCATGGATTTTTTTTTTTTGCTAATTTGCATAATATGCACAACCTACTTTTGCAAACTAGTCCAATGATTTTTGACCTGTCTTCATAAACTTGATGTCCGTCTACTCAGGACTGTGTGAAACTGAATAATGATGAAAAACATTACAGATTTGTAAACAACATGGCCGCCACACGTCAATCACTTCCAAGAACGTGGAGCTGATTTTCTCAAATTGGTAATGCAAACTTGATACAAGGTTCTGAGGATACCTTCAAAGGTTGGGGTGTAGTTATCGATAGGGGGTGGGGTTAAGTCCAAACGGATGTTTCTTAGGAGAAGTCTGGTTGAGCTGAAATTTAATGTTCTGTATTGTTGCTTGTCTGTAACTGGATTTTTAATAATCACTGAATTTTAAAAAATGACAGCCAATCAGCTTTCAACAGGCGTTTCACACAACTTAGCATGGAGCTATCATTACTAAACTTGATGGTTATGTTCATGTATGGTCTCTTTATTGCTCTATGTAACTTGGCAAGAACTGGCCACTGGAGGTGGTATTTGTGCTGAGTGCTTGGACCCCACAGATTGATGCTTGTGTCTATATTTTTTGTTATTATTGCTGTTTATTATTACTCCTTTGATTTATTCGGTCTCTGTTGTTCAGCGGTACATCTTGTCCGAGGCTGAGGAGCATCACCAGCTGTTCGACCTGATTGAGGCCATGCTGGAGTATGAGCCACCAAAGCGCATCAGTCTGGCAGCAGCGCTCAGGCATCAGTTCTTCCAGAGTCCCATCAATGCTAGCGAGCAGACATCAGGAAAGCCTTGGGAGGCCAATCGTGACATTAGCCGGTGACGTTTGTCTCTACCTGCCTTAGATTTTTGCGCCAAAAAAAATACTCTTCACATTTTTTGAGGGGCTGTGAACAAAGTTGGTGTGCAACAACAATTGGAGTTCACCTGGTGAAACTGATCCTTTTTTATTTTCAGGCATCCTAACTGACCAAGTAGTTTTAAGGTTGAGCGAGTTCTCGGTTTCTACTTCTGTGTCAGCTTTACAGTGGTTTAAGCGTGACGCAGGACTTTGTCTTAAGTTGGAGCCGGTTACAATAGTTTCGTATTTACTGAGCCCACGGGTAGATTATGTAGTCTTCCACACATCAAGGACAAGATGGAAAGAACTTTGTCCAGACATGAAGTATGTGGAGAAGTTCGAAAGATCTATTGTGTTGTTGCAGATATAACCAGCTCTAATTTTGAAATGGGCAAAATGGAGAGAACATCGTTGAGTCATATCTGTTGTAGCAAAATCCAAAAAAGGTGTTTTTTTTGTTGTTGTTTTCTAGAAGCTTTGGAAAAACATGAATGTGAACATGACAAAAAGCACCAAACTGGCTGCATTGTTTGCAGTGGATTCCATTGCAATTGGACACGGAGTCTGAATTAGGGTTTCTTACTTGGTTGTATTTTTATTGGACAGGCAATAGTTGAAGATGTTTTGGAATAGACACACTCCTTGATCCTAGATCTGTCAGTCTCATCCAGACAGCAGCTATACAGAAGCTACTGTTCTATGTAGCTTAGTATTTTTTTTTTTTTTTTTTTTTCAGTGTGACTTCTATACACACACACACACGTATTTTCTATTGAAGCCTTTTGTCCATGTAATCAAGCACAGGACTTTTGTGCGCTGTGTCCTTCTTGCCAGCACAGGTTTACAGTATTTATTTGAATCAGCATTATTTTTGTTTCGTGTTTTTATATGAAGCTAAATGTGTATATCTGTATATACAAATGTATATGTATCTATAAACTGTATAGAATAAAGGCTGTCTGTGTCTGCCTGCCTAGCGTTTGTTGAAGTCGTGGCAGCTTCACAGGCAGAAAACGGAAGACATCTTGTCACCGAGTCCGTCTGTAATCAATCATTTTGTGTTTTGACTGTTATACCTCAGAAGGGAAATTATATGTTTATCCTTAACGTATTTTGTTGCTTGTACTGTTTTATTTACCTGACTAAGACAAGTGATATGAAACCACCAAGTCTTTTTCTGGAATGTCTGATAAGGTGAGAACACAAGGGAACTAGAACATCTTCAGGTCAATTACAAGCACATATTCAATGAGTACTCTTGTACATAATAATAGTGTAACGATGGTGCAGCAGGTAGCTTTGCTGTGTCTCAGCTCCAGGGTCCTCAGTTCAGTCCTGAGCTTGGGATACTGTCCGTGTCTGCCTGGGTTTCCTCCATGTTCTCCAGTTTCTTTTCATCTCCCAGAAACATGCCGGTAAGTGGACTGGTGACTCTAATTTGCCACTTGATGTGAATGTGTCTGCATGATGCCTTGCGATGACCTAGCCTCCCATCCAGGGTGTATTCCTGCCTCACATCCAGTGTTCCCAGGATGGATAGACTCCAGATCCATCACTATGATCTAGATAAAGAAATGAGAGAAGATAGATGGATGAACGAATAAATATTATACATCAGTGTTTCAGCATGGCTACTAATTCATCACTTGATATCTCATATATCCTTCACAGTGTAATAAGATACTTTGTACTGACTCCCTAGGTTCCTGTGTTCTTAAATGCTTTGAGTTACTCCAGAATAGTGTGAAATATATCTCTATATCCCACTCCGATGATGTCACTCTCAATGTTTACTCTTCGACTGGACGCGCGTTGTCAAAATGGCGAACTGGTTCAAAATTAAAATACTTTTGATTAACTTGTGTATTTTTTTGTGGATGTGTCTATGTAATAAAAAGAATATTACACGGCGCGAAGATATGGTTTATCTTCTCGTGTTGAAAAATATTTCACTCGTTTGCTTCGCTCAGTCATGAATATATTCACCAC
>JAOTRR010000013.1:10767248-10780616 GCA_028570945.1 Gogo arcuatus | reverse complement strand
ACTGTTCTCTTGCTGCCTAATATATCCCACCCACTGCCAGGTGCCATTGTAACGAAATAATCAATGTTATTCACTTCACCTGTCAGTGGTCATAATGTTATGGCTGATTGATGTGTCATAAATGTAAACATAGAACTTAAATATTTTGTTCATATGCTAATTGACCCCACCCTCTTGGAGTGTGCATCATGGGAAAAAGCAGGGCCAGACTAATCCTGAAATTAGTCTCCACTATGAAATAGCTCGAGGAACCTGGTTCGATCCTCAGCTCAGGTGAGAGCGCACTGAGTTCATGTTTGTTCCAGGATTCGATCGAATCATGTTGGCTGTATGAAAACAAACTGTAAATGCAACTCAGTTCATTCACATAGAACCAATGTACACATTTGAATCAAGTAAATCCCAAGGATTTTTCTTCAATGTAATTTCATACTGGAGACTAATTTGAGGATTTACTGGTTTAGTGATTACATAGCAGTCCTAAACGAGCATCCTGTATCAGTCTTTGCAATATATCTGAAAACAGAAATGACGATCTGTTCAGGATCACTATACTATCCATGACAGCATAGTTCTCCTTCTCTAGTGATGGCCACTAATTTGGAAATTGTATAGCACTGACAAACATGCAGTTAGATAGATACCGTAAATAGCTACACAGATAGCTAGATATGTGTACTTTATTAATCCACAAGAAATTTGGGAATAATAAAAAAAAAACCTCCACTCGGGCACCCGAGCACAGGCTCAATCCTGTGATTTTGGTGTTGAAAAGTGAAAGCAGAAGCTCTGTCACTACACCTTCTTCCTCCTGCAGCACTTGCTGATTAAAATAAGAACGGACATATTCATCCATGCTGTACATCATATATACCTAATCATGCATTTCAACATCATGAGAAAAATAATTTGTGCTCTCGGGAAAACAAATTTTGTTATCTTAAGAGCACATGGCCTTTCTGGTCTTCTGTAGACAACATAAATGGTTCTGTACTTTGTAGATAGGTCTACACTGTCTGCATTTAAATTTTCACTTTGCCATAGCATATGTTTGTAGAAGCTGGTCTGATTGTAGTCTGATTATTTGCTTTAAAACAAGATCTTGGCAGCTGTGGACTGTTTTCAAATCAGCCCAAAAGTGCCACCAGCCTTTCACTTCTTC
Source organism: Gogo arcuatus (assembly GCA_028570945.1). Lineage (NCBI taxonomy): Eukaryota > Metazoa > Chordata > Actinopteri > Siluriformes > Anchariidae > Gogo > Gogo arcuatus. The sequence continues at coordinate 10,779,454 of JAOTRR010000013.1, read as the reverse complement.
AACCTTGTTCCAAAACTATCACAGTATTGGGTAACCTGGCAACCTAACCAGCACTGCATTTTCCCATGTTCAACACTCCGAGAGGGCGGGGTCAATTAGCATATGAACACATAGCATATGAACAAAACCAGTTCTAAATTCATATTTAGATTTACATTTATATTTAATATTTATATTTACTATATTTAGCATTAATATTTGTACTTAACATTTATATTTATATTTATATTTACAGTTCCCTGTGAAAGTCTAAGGCACATGTAAAGAAATGCTGTAGAGCAAAAATGCCTTCAAAAATAATGAAATTAAATGTTTCTACATTAAAAAAATTCTATAAACAGCAGAAAACAGTAATAAATCAAACAAAGGCAATGTTTGGTGTGACGACCCTTTGCTTAAAAAAAAGTAATCTCAGGTACAGTGTGTTCAGTTTTATAATGAAATGATCTGTAAGTTTTACTGAACGTCTTACAGAACCAGCCTCAGTTCTTCTGGACACTTTGACTGTCACACTCGCTTCTTATTTTTGCAGCAAAACCCAGCAGCCTTCATTATGTTTTTATGTCTGAAAAGTGCCTCTTATGTAACCTGCAGCTTTTTTTTTTTACTGATATACAAACATTTTCCTGTAACATTTAATTTTGTGCTGGAAAACTAATGTTTGGAATCTGAAATGTTTTTGGACTGACTCAACAATGTAGAAGTCATAAAATAAAAAATCTATAATAAAGTTTATACTAAAAAATAGAGAGCCTAAGACTTTTGCACAGCACTGTATATACACTGCCTGGCCAAAAAAATAAGTCACATTTAATATTTCATTGCTCCACCTTTAGTCTCGATTATGGCACATATTCGCTGTGGTATTGTTTCAGCAACCTTATGCAACATCACAACATTTATTTCCCTCCAGAGTTGCATTAATGTTTCTCTGAGACCTTGTCTGGTCTACAGGAGAGTCGAACCACTCTGTAAAGTCTTCTCCAGCATCCCAAAGGTTCTCAGTGGGGTTAAGGTCGGGACTCTGTGGTGGTTAATTCATGTGTAAAACGATTCCTCATGCTTCCTGAACCACTCTTTCACTATTTGAGCACTGATTTTATGCCCGTGCCATCAGGAGTCTTCCACAAGACTAGGCACACATATTACAGACATTTTGCTAAAGTATTAACAAGTACTGAGTACTAACAATATCCATGTTTGTTGTTTACATCATTATGATAATGTTAGGTGTTTTCTTACATGTGAATGAGACATGAGGTAGTTGTATATGACAACGATGGTTCATCAATCCTTTCCCCAACACTCTCTCTCATGGACTCGTCCTCCAGCAGTAATCAGGCAGGGCACGTTCATGTGTTTTGGAAGAGTGGCTTTGGAGGGAGGGCTGAAGGGAGGGGTGGGATTTTTCAGTTAGATATTAGGGATGGACAATGCCACTGATTTTCTTTTCGATCCGATACCAAGTAATACTAAGGCTAGTAACCAGATACCAATATTGATACTGATACTTTAAAAAGTCATCTTGTGTGCAATGTAGTACACAAAAATAGAAATTCTTTGTGATTTCTATCGGGAAAATTGGTCAATGCAGACATCAAAAGTTGTACTTGGATGCTTTGGCACTAGTATGAAAAACTATAAAAGATCAGACTTCTATATTTTGTTTTACTTTTTAATAACGATTATAAAACACAGGTTCAATCAGGTTCAAGAAAGTTCACTAACAATGCTTTGCTTCATTTCTGCCATTGTGCAACTGAGTAACTGGCCGAATCTGTTTCTCCGGGTGCCTTACTGCTGCCTTTCTATAAGCTGTTGGGAACAGAGCAAGAAGGTGGAAAGAAAAGTAGTTCCTATCTTAAACAACAATTTAAATAACAATCAAATGAAGTTAATAAAACTGCTACTTAAAGACAGTACCTGTTATTGATTTTTTAATATGAGGATTAATTCTTATAACTGAACCATCAGGATTGGAGGTATACCTCCTGGACTCGTCCTCGGTGACCGGCGGAAACGACTTACTGGTGACAGTAAGGTTCGGCTAAATTCAGCACCTCGACTCAGTCAGAGTGATAAACAGATTGTTGTTACGTCCTACTTGTCCTATAGTGCAGGAGTGTCCACTCAATAAGCCACCACACGATCGCGAGGGCCTTATTAACCTTGACGAGGACACGGTAGCGTGGCTTAGCAACTGCGACGTCCCTGTATAACCGCACTGAAGAGCCATACAAATGACGACAACGACGAGGATTGGAAGTATTGATGCTTTGGTATCAATCCATCCAGCCTTATTGGATACTTTCAAACTCTATCTTACTCTTGCCGGTTTCTCCAAAATTACTTACCCTGCCTTTAATGCTGCTGGAATAAGGATGTAACTACTGTATTTTGCTCGACATGTCTATGTGATATCAATAGCATAAAGGAGCTGGCCTGGACAGAATATCCAAAGTTTATTTATATGTAATACAGACAATTTAAATGTAAATTTTCACTCAGTTATAGTAGCTCAGTAAATGTTCTTGATATGGGAGATGTTTAAAATTTAACCGCCTCTGGTTAATCAATAGATAATAATAATAATAATAATAATAATAATAATAATAATAATAAAGCAATTATAGGAAGCGCGTAATAACATGATCCAAATATTTAATTTCTTGGGAGAAGAACCTAGAGATGAGTGCTGTGAGCCCACCTGCCTGCTCCAGCACTCACTCATCACAACACAGTCCACAGCTCAGGGGGCGTGCGGAGGGTCCTGGAAGGGAATAAAAATCACTAATCCATCACCTGGAGGTTGATATCTATTACCAGGGGTGAAATATTACACTGTCAAATTTTATAGTAATCATAACTCCAGATGTCAAATGTAACCCAGTAAATGATATTTATCATTTGATTGTTGTTGTTTTTTCCAACCGCAGAAACAGTGAGCTGCCTGGACCTGGCCGTGTCCGACTGATGACGGGGAAGTTCAGGCGCTTCATGTGGAGTGAGGAGAGTCGGGAATCTCAGATAATCAGGTAAACAAATGCTCGCTTGTTGGCAGTAAAACGCACGACGAGCAGCCTTTTTCTTTCAAAAAACGAGAGATTTCAGTAACGTGTGTCACGCTGTTTGTGTTGAAATCCAGGCAACGGCAGTAACACATGAGAAAAGAGTTGCCTTTGACACTGCACTGGCCTTCGTTTAAATGACCCTTCGGGTGCTCGCGCGGTGGCCAGTCGAGCTTCACGAGCCGTCATGGAGGAGCGCGAGCCGAAAATAAACTGTAGCACCACCAAGCTAGCTGGCTAGCTTAGCTTAGCATAACTTAGCTACGCAGCACTAGGCCAGTACTGGGCATGTTTTAAATGATTAAGATTTGACTAGCTGAAATACTTCATGTAAGGAGACGCTTTATTGACGGTTTAAATACAACCCTTGCTCGTGGTTAATAAAGAAGCGTGTGCTTTGACGTGTCTCCTATCCGCCGTTAGCATAAGAACCCGCTAGCCTGATCTGCTAGCAAGTGCTCTGTGCGCTTCCCTTGCACAATTCAAAGTGCGGTTTGTACATATTCATCATCATCAACAACAGACCCTCTTATTGTATATATTTATATTTTCATTTACTCGAAATTTCAATAGCGTGTACACGAGCTAGATAGCATCCCATACTGCAGAAAAGAATATAAATATAAGCAGTCAGATTTCCTTTCTCTGGCTAGCTGCTTTGTGTTGCACTAGCTGACACCAGAGTTAGCTAACTGCCTGTGTGTTCATGGTACACGTACACACACACACACACACATTCACACACTCTCTCTCTCTCTCACTGTCTCTCTCTACTCGCCTCAGTCATTATTAGATGATAGCTAGGATGCGTTGGAAAACTAAGATTTTCTAAGAATTTAGTGAACAGTCAGTTTGCTAACAAAGCCACGGCTCTAACAAGAGCTAGTCGTTTGATATCACTGCCAAAGCATATAATATATATTTCCTTATGAAATGTAAGAGTTTAAATAACAGAACATAGCAGTGTGATTATTATTATTTAAACATGAACTTAATGCATCATGTATTTTCTACATTTAAAAGTGCATCAGTAGTAATGAGAGCCCAGTGTTGCTTTGCAGTAACACCACCTGTTATGTTTTTGTGTCAATGCTCTTTAGAGTTGAGTCCACTGTCTTGGCATGGGGGACATGAAGACCCCCGATTTCGATGACTTGTTGGCAGCATTTGATATTCCTGATATCGATGCCAAAGAAGCCATTCAGTCAGCACCAGAAGAGGTGGAGGGGCACCAGGGATCAAGCAGTGGGTCCATCACAAAATCGGGCGAGAGCGGAGTTGGCGGAAGTTCCACCCTCAGAGCCCCCAGCCCGGCCACTGATTCACAGAGCGACCCCTCTATTGTTAGTGTTATTGTAAAGAATCGGGTGCGTAGTGAAGCCTTTGAAGGTGGTGATGTACCAGTGTCGGAACCACTCAACCATAATGGATTTGTGTCCTCAGGTGGGGCAGGCCATCTGTCTCAGTCCCGAAACCAGCCAAACGGGGAGCAGTGGCCTCTGTGCGGCTCCAAAGTGACTCCGGACACCACAGGGTCAGTGCTTGGATGTGCTAACACCTCCAAACAGAGTAGCAACATCTTCAACAAGCTAAAGCCTCTGATGGCACAGGGGTCTGGAGACCCTGTTGGTAGGGCCAGAAGGATGCAGGTGCTGCAGCAACAGCAGCATGCACAGCAGGAAATAGGATTAGAGGGAGCTGACAAGACAAAGAGTAATGCTGCTCCTGGGGGCACAAGCGGAGTGGCTTCTCCTTTCTTCCCCCCTCCCAAACCATACCTCCCAAATTCCTCCACTGTTCCTTCTTCATCACCCTCATCAGCCTCTCCTTCGGTTGGGTCCCGTGTGTCAGGGGCAGTTGCCTCATCACCACTTGCTACAAGTTTGACAGAACCATTTAATGGCACTCCACGCCACAGTTCATCAGAATTTAGCCGTATGGATTCAGAGGAAGAAGATTCAGATCCGGATTCTGGGGGGTCACTGGTCATTCAAGAAAGTCCAGGCTCTCCCACCTCCCCAAAACGTTCACGCAGACTTAAGTCTCCCGCAGAGAATTCAGACTCCCCGTCACTTCCCCGCTCAGCACCCATGTCTTCAGCTGCTTACCCCAAACCAGGGGACATCCCCTTGGCCTCACCTGCATCCCCTCAGGTGCAGAACTGGCTTTCTTCACCTGTTCAGACAGGGAATATTAAGAGCCCACCCCCAGAAGAGCGAAATCCAGAGCATGTCATTGAGGAACGTGACTCACCAGAAAGTCCAGAGCCTGAGATCCCCAAAGCTTCAGTAACAATGCCAGCAGCTTCCAAAAAGTCTTCCAGCCCAGCCCTGATTGCTTCTTCCCCGCCTACAGGCCTCCGAGAACCTAAGGAGGAAGAAGAGGAGATGGAGGTGGCCAAACAAGTCAATGAGGAGAATGGGGATACAACTAATTTAGGTCAGGACAATGGACAAAAAGAGGAAGAAAAAATGGAGGTGGAAGATGGGAGTATTTCTACCCAGTGCATCGCAATCCCTAATAGCAGCGGAGGCACTGCAGCTGATGGTAGTGTATCCTCCAGGCCTCTTAAAGTCAGAATAAAGACCATTAAAACCTCCACAGGAAGCATCACTCGAACAGTTACCCGTGTGGCAGGGAAAGGAGCTGCAGGTAAAGGCACAGATACTGCAAAAGTGCAACCAGAAGGTCAGACAGTCAATGCTAACAAAGCCCAAAGAGCTGAACCCACTGGTCGAATGGTAAAAGGTTCCACCCTGCCTGTGTCCACTTTAGAAGCGAGCAGCGCCATGCTAGCTGCGGCAAGCAAAGCTCAAAACAAAAGCCCTGTGTCATCTGACAGGACCAAGGTCTCTGCCACAGCTGTCAGCATTACCAAAGCTGCCAACCTGCCGGTGACACCTACAGTTAGTGGTATTAATGTGCGTGCCACTTCTGGGAGGGCAACTAACGGAGGTACGCCTAATGTTCACATACCTTGCAAGCCAGCCTCTATTGTCAACAGCACAGGGGCTGTTATTTCCCGGAGCCAGTCAAGCCTAGTCGAAGCCTTCAACAAGATCCTGAACAGCAAGAACCTGCTGCCTAGCTACCGTCCCGATCTCTCTACCCCACCACCCCCTGAGTGGGGTCTCCCCATGCCTGCAACAGGCTACCGCTGCCTAGAGTGTGGGGATGCCTTTGCTCTGGAGCGCAGTCTGGCACGCCACTACGATAGGCGCTCCCTAAGAATCGAGGTGACATGTAACCACTGCGCAAAGCGCCTGGCCTTCTTTAATAAGTGCAGTCTGCTGCTGCACGCTCGGGAGCATAAAGAAAGAGGACTGGTGATGCAGTGCTCACACCTGGTCATGAGACCAGTTACTGTGGAGCAAATGATTGGTCAGCAGGACACCACACCAATTGGTATGTAATCTGTTGTTTTCACTGTACACACTACATCTTACGGAACAAAACATTATTCATTTTTTAGTTAGTAATATGAAAACCTTCATCTCAAGAATGCCCCATGCTGTACTTCTAGGTATGCTCTCGCCTCCACTTTCTTCTCCATCTGTGTCAACTCCCTCGAACCAATCAGGAACACCCTCGATCCCTTCCACACCAAGTCCACTAAAAGAGTCACCGTCACAAGGCCCGGTTGCTTCCCAAACCAGTCCAGCTCGCCGTGGGCCTCAGAGTCCTCATGTCCTAATGCCTCTTCCCTGCAAGAAGGGTGAGGTTCTTCAGTACAACAATTTCAAATGTCCTGAATGTCAGACTCAGTTTGCAGGCAAGGCTGAGCTGGTCGCCCACTTCCAGCAGATCAGAGCTACTCCTAATTCGGTGAGTAGCACCTTCTTTGTTTTTATAAGTAATTGTTAACTGACACACAGAAAGCATGCTCCTGTGAATTGCTGTGCATGCCAGTTGAATTGAGTAATTTTGCTGTTACAGAATATACTGCTATACAGATCTTTAATGATCTCTCTTCTTTTTTTTTCTCAGACCTGTATGCTTTGCTCTCCACCAATGATGCTGCCTAACGGGTGCAGTGTGTCAGCTCACCAGCGGATCCATAAGCACCGGGCTCCCCATGTGTGTCCAGAGTGTGGTGGCGTTGCCCGTCAGGCCAGTTTTAAGACTCATCTAGAAGAGGCCTGTCTTCACTTTGCCAGACGCATCGGCTACAGGTCTAACATGTTTACGAGTTTTAAAAATATATGATTTTAAACACACATGGTCATGTACTGTTAATGCTTAACAGACATGGTGTGTTACAGGGTTGCAGTAGGAGCTGGTCAGATTTTACAATTTGGGAAATACTTCAAATGCAATCACTCGAGGGATTTGTTTCTATTTCTATAGATGCTCCAGCTGTCAGGTGGTGTTCGGCGGCCTGAACTCCATCAAATCTCACATTCAGACGGCTCACTGCGAAGTGTTCCACAAGTGTCCGCATTGCCCAATGGCCTTCAAATCAGCCCCCAGTGCCCAGGGTCATATCAGCACCCAGCACCCCACCCTCAGTGCTGCTCAAGCCAAGTATGCCTTTATCTGAATAGAGAATTACAGCACAGTACATTAATGCAGATAAAAAAAGTACCACCTATTAATATATTAACATGTATGTTTGTATAATATACAGTATAATCAATAAAAGCCAGCACTGAGCTTTTAAAGCAACAGTTTTTTTCCTGCATATATTTATTGTTGTACATAGCAAAACCTTGAGTTTGTTGCCAGTGTAATTTGGGCTGGCTGGGCTTTTTCCAGATTATTTAGATATAATGTTTATAAACTGTATGTATGAACATTGTTTTTGGGAGACTGATTTATTTAATTCAGGTTTGTTATCCCTGTGTAATCCCTGATTGTGTCATCATTCTGTACTTCCATGTAGGATGATTTACAAGTGTGTGATGTGCGACACAGTCTTTACCCAGAAACCTTTGCTGTATATGCATTTTGACACTCACCTGGCCAAGCAGAAAGTGCATGTTTTCAAGTGTCCAGACTGCACCAAGTTATATGCTCAGAAGGGTTCTATGATGGAACACATCAAGGTACGTTCCTGCAATGAAACTAGGTTAAATATTTATTAAACTTAAACTTCTTAAGGTAGCAATAAAGTGCAGTTCTCTTTTTGTCCTCTTGCCTTTTTGTGTTGCCCATTCTCTACCTTCTCCTTAGAGGAATGTGGTGTCAATAAAGGCATACAGTAAAGTCCTGGTTTGGCCTTTACCGGGTAGCTCCAGTGTTACCTTGTGCAAAGCTCTGTACCAGGCACACATACAGAATAATTTGCGAGCTGGTGTGTGAATCATGCTCACATCCTAATACTCACCTTTGATTGACTCCACTCCTGTCCCTCACAGACTGCACATAGAGGCCTGTCAGGCAAAGCAGAGGCTCCGCCCAGTGCCTCGTCTCCTGTCTCAGCCTCGAGTGCAAACACCACTTCGAGAAAGCAAGGACAAGGTGAGGGAGAGGAAGAAGAGAAAGAAGAGGAAAGAGAAAATGAAGAGGAGGAGGAGGAAGACAATGATGAGGAAGACCAGCCCAGTTCCCCAGACAGTGGGAGTAGCACGGAGTGGAGATGCAGGGAGTGCAAGACACGATACACCGAGAGAGATGATTACATCGACCACATGAAGAATGAGCACGGCAGGGTAAACACACACCCAACATTATTTTATTTTATTCAATAATTCATTTATTTATGTATTCATTACTTTGTATTATGTATGCTTGCGGGCCGGTAGCCGGTCTGCCCATGATGGTAGGCTTCATAATACAAAAACAAATTCAATTGTTGCAGCTTAAATACCAACTACGTGTAAGATTTAAAAAAGTATTAGGAGAGAATCAGTATTTGTAACCATAAAAGTAAAATCTAAGTACATGTGATAGGAATAAGATAATAAAGCAGTGTATTAATATTAGTGTATGATCCTCTGGTTCTGTAGTCGATAAAGAAATTTCCATGTCGGATGTGTGAGCGCTCCTTTAGCTCGGCCAACAGCCTCCGTCGCCATGTCCGTGTCATTCACGAGGGTGTCAAAAGAGTCTTCCAATGCCAGTGAGTTAACATTTTTTTAGTTTTGATTTCAGATAAATGTTTATGGTGTAATTACAAACTAATTGAAATAACTAAATTGAGCGTTGTAAGAAGAATAGACTAAAGCACATGCTAACTTGTTAGATCTAAACGGACTTAATTCTTTCATTGTAAAGGCTTCATATTAAAAATCATAATTACTATTCACTGAGGATGTCATGTGGATCAAATATGGTGTCATGCCAAAAACATACAGGAACCATGATGGTGCAGGAGACAGATTTTGTTTTTCCATTTCAGGTACTGTTCAGAGGGCAAACGAACCTTCAGCAGTCGCCTGATACTGGAGAAGCACATCCGAGTCAGACACGGCATCCGAACGAGACAGACAATAGAGAAGCGGGTAAGGAGAACATTTCAGGTTCTCTCAAGCATAATTAGGTAATGCACAGCGTCTACAGCTCTGGTCCTGTTGTCCAGGAGTTAAATTACAGCCTTTTCTCAGTTAAAGTGTGAACAGGGAAAACCCTACATTTTCAGGACGCTGTTGGGAATCTCAGCGGTAATGCACGGTCACTGTCGTAATTCAGATTAGATTCGTATTTTATGATTAGGAGCTTAAGATTAGCACCTGATCAGTTTAAGTAAGTTGCAGTAATCGGTGGTCATTATGCACAACCACCATAGCACTGTAATAAAGCTTGCAGGTACACAGTTGTACTACATTTGTTGTGTTGTTCGTGGCATGTTTTGTTATATGAACCTGATTTATTTTGATTTACGATAAGTCACTCTCACAATCATTGCATGATAATGTCTAGAATATTGTGTCTTGTCAGAATACCCCAAACACAAGAAAACGCTCAGCACCAGGCGACGGAGCAGGAAGCTCCTCTGAGGTTGACTACGAGGGCGGAGCTTCGTCTGTCGGAGGAGGGGCCGATGTGCCAGATACCGGAGGGGAAGAAATGACGAGCCCGGCCAAACGAACGCGTTCGTGTGAGAAGGAAGAGGAAGCAGAAGAGGAGGAGGGAGGTTTTCGCTGTGCGCCATGCGGCTTCAGCACGCTGGACCAGGGTGAGTTCCAGCAGCACATTCTGAAGCACCGTGACAGTGAGTCAGCATCACTACAGTGTGTGCAGTGCGGAGCCTGCTTCGCCTCGGCTGCCTCGCTAAGCCGTCACCGCTTCATCACACACAAGTTAAGGCAGGATCAACAGGACAGCCGGCACGCATCACACACACCCAAACCCGGAGAGGAGGAGAAGGGTGAAGAGGAGGGCGAGGGGAGCATGAGCTGCAGAGTGTGCGGCCGCCGCTTTGACAAGGCCTCGGACCTAAACACACACTTCCGAACACACGGCATGGCCTTCATCAGTGCACACAAGACAGATAAGGTTGTGTGAGGAGAGGTACTGAGAACAATAAAGGTGAACAGCTCTTTGTCCCATGGGCAGCTCTTTTGACCAATCAAAAGAGTAGGAAGGTGCGCTGATGTCCAGCTTCACAGCATTCATGCACCCACATTATATTTTATAGTTCAACACACTTACAGTTAACAACTGCTAAAAAATAAATATTGAATAAACAGTTAATACATGTGATAAAGACACTAATGCAGTAAAGTCTTTGTAGTTTACTATAACCAGTCAGTCTAATCAGTTTTGTCAGTAAAAGACAGCAGAAGTCTTCACTGAATCAGTAAGATGATTCTGAGAGAGATCCCTTCTTCACAGTTATGTATGCTGGTTATGTTATATTGGCCAGTCCTTTTATCTGTCAAACCAACATTCTCACACATCATTCATTCTAACACACATTTCTGTATTATCGTTATTGATTATTAATCCCGAGACTACATTCACGCAGGGTCACAGAGGTTCACTGTTTGGAGATCAGTTGTTACAGTTGGAGCTGCTCGTTTGCAGCACATTTTCTGTTCCAAACCCAGAATTGGAGCTGAAAATCCCAGCAGAGCATTAAAAGTTAAATAAGGGTGCTAATGAAGCCTTTTTCCTGTTTGTATAAAAACACTGAGCTGTAGTAATGATATAGTATCAGCATTGTATTATTGATATTTATTTATATGAATTGTTCGTACTGATTGTGTCTTCTTTTAACTTTTCTTTTTGCAAGACAAATTGTGAAAGTGAAAATTATGATTGTTGATGTCAAAAACCTGAGGATCCTGTGGATATGTCAAGAAAAGAGCTCCTAAGGTAGTAAAATATACAAATTATAAAGTGCAAATGGTCAATGGTTCAAACGTGCTAATCAGAATAAACAGGATCTCACCCACAGCCGCATAAATACGACGTGTATAAATGGAGCGTGTTTAAAGTTTGCTCTGGTTTTGTTTAGAAAACGTGAACAAGTTCTGTCTTTCGTATTTGTATTTTCCCCCTTAGCTGATTTCAGATACCCACAATGTAAAAATATCATTTATGCCTGAGAAGGTGGGTGTATTTTTTATGAATTTATTGTAATTAAAAAGCAGACGTTGAGTGTATTGGATTGCCGAAACATTTTATTACACACCAATACAAATGTTGTTTTTTTCTTTAACTGTAGTCTTTAGTCTTTTTCTATCAAGTGTCTATGCTTGTTAAATGCCATGTTTCTTAAAAATGCATTATCAATTATAGTGTGATCTTGTGAGACATCTGAATGTGAGTGTCTAAGTTTAGTCACATATGTCCTTTACATAAGGTTGGATATCCATCATCTGGTGAACTTGCATCTGCCTGCTTCACTGCCATACAGTTTGCGTCAGTTCTACTTTATTGTTTCTGAATAAAGTGGCAAATTGTTACAGTATATTGTCAGCTATTGTCCTTGTTTAATAAACACCACTTCATAGAGGAATAGTTACTAATACACACTGGGTGTTAATGCAATGAAATACAGTGAATGCCATCAAAGTGCTATATAACAAATGAATCATGGAGAAAATATCATAGTTTCATCATCATCAGCCATGATCAGTCCACTGCAGGGCGAAGGCCTCCCCAAGTTGGTGCCAAATCTGTCTATCTTGTGCTGCTGCAATCCACTTGTTACCAATGAACTTTGTGAGCTCATCACTCCATCTCAGCTTC
>JAOTRR010000013.1:10723329-10736204 GCA_028570945.1 Gogo arcuatus | reverse complement strand
AAATATAATAGCCTATTAACTAAAATATTCCTTTTATTAAAAATGAAAAAGTTAAAATATTCCTTTCCTTAATAAACTTTTATGAACATTTGTTCTCCTGCCATCTGCTTCTCTTCATCTTTCAGCAGTCTGTAAAAAGAGAGCTCCAATTTCTTGTTCAATCTATTTGTAGTCACACAACAGCTCTTTCACGTTTTACGTCTGTTTTCACGGCATTAGAACTGCGTTACTTCCGCCTATGGTGAAGTCACATGTATTCCTGCTATTGTACATTACTACGCCCTCTGCTGTCTAAACAACGCAATTATAGCTAAGAAAAACTAACATTACGAAACCAGAGAATCACGATTCATTTTGTTTGTTCATCATAAATCATCATAAATTTGTATCACGATTTATTGTCAAACGATATATTTTTACATGCCTAGTGGTGAAGAATGGTAGAGGTCGAGAGACAATTAAGTTTTTTTTTTAAATTATCTGACAGCATACATCATAATGCCAACACAAAATAAAACCCACAACCTCCACTTTTGTTTTATTCAATTATTTTACAAATTATTATTAGAAATATCACTGACTATGAAGACTAATATTTTGACGTTATTGGGAGCTGCCTTCAAACAAGCCACATTTAAATTGATGTGTATGTGCTATTTTAGTCTTTTCACTATCCTGACACTGCACTAATGTAGAAGTTCAGCAACCTTTCCCTGTCCATCTACCGCCACTAAACAAACTAGCACTGTCTTAAATCACATACTTGCATACTATTCTAGACTGTTACTGAGTAACAACACTGACCATTATAATTAGTATTTTAAAAACCTCTGGTGTCACCTTCAAACCAACTGAAAGCTTCGTTTTGTGTACCAGTCTTCTGGATTTTTGAGATTAGTAAATACTTTTTGAATGTAAGGTCAGAGTTTTCAATTTGAAACACAGCTCATGACAACAGCAGCAGAGTTTAAAAGACTGTGTGTTTAGTCACTGTGCATGAAATCAGTAAACATTCTACAGTTTGACATTTTAGAGCCTGACAAACAGGATGTTTGGCTCTGACATGACCTCTAGTGAATGTCACACTTAATCCTTCAGATGTACATACAGTATGGCGGCTTTGGTTTTCAGTCACTTATGATCCACATGTTACTGATGTAACAAAATATTCAAATTACATGAAAGTATTGAGACTGTGTATGTGCTAGTGTTTCTGCAAACACATTTGAGTTTTATTGTCTGGTGTCAAAGCATTGAGTGAGAATATTGGGCTTTCTATTAAATCACTCCCACTACAGCAATTGAGTCTCACCAGAATAAGGGTTGCTGGTCAAGCTGCCATCTCTGCCCGTCAGTGCTGTCGTTGGGGTAGCAAATGGAATGCTATAGTAATCCTACAAATAGAGGGGAAGAAATTACATCTACTCCTCAAAACATTTTATAATTTGCTGTTTTAGGAGCTACGTAGCAGATACTCCATCTGAGCGAAACTTACCCCACAGAATGAACACAGAAAACACTAGTTATGTATGTAACTGTGGTGAGTGAACAGTGTATAACTGCCAAGGGTGGCAAATTTCACCTGGATACAGTCTTTAGCGTGTGCACACGTGTCAAAACCGTCAACGATGTCATGAAGTGACCCTATGATGTTTTATAAGAGCTGTAAATCACATTTAGCCATTAACCTAGCGGTGGAGAGCTCCATCGTTCAGGATGATTTCCAAACAGCCTTGCAATGATTATGTATTCCACAGCTAGGGCAATGACGCAGTTAACTAGTAGGTACTTCATTACTGTCTGGGACGCACAGACACTTTCACGCTACACGTTATGTGGTCATATGCATCCTAGACCACCTCTGAATATAGTAATGGATATCTCTGCCAGATGCAGCCATAAGCAGTGTCTGCTACCTGACTATAAGGAGGACTTCAAGCTTCAACTGAGCATTTACAACATCAACTATTCCAGCTGAGCCACATCTGATGCCAAGTCGTCAACATGTCCAGAAAGAGACCGACAGCCTTATCACCCTACTCCGTCATCGTTATTCATGGATGCTTACCAACGAGTTGTCCGTATAGCAGCACATGGGTCAGATGCGCACCATCATGGTACATACAGCTAGCGCTGCCACACAGTTAACTTTGTGACTTTGTTCAAGGTCTCAGCATGTTGTGTACAAACAAGTATACATGATGGTGATATCACTCCTGACCATGAGGAAAGGTGAAACAGAACTGCTGTTGAACTTACCAGTGGTATCCTAGTCTGGAGCATCTGCAGATCATCATAGCCATACACCTGAGGCTTGGATTCAGACCAGACAGGAGAACGTGTGTTACACATTCAGTGCACAAATGTAGATAAAACTGAGAGGAACATTTAAGAAGAAATACAGAAACATTTGTGTAGTTTAGTAGAAGATTCTCACCGGGTATGCATGGAGCAGGCCAGGAGCCATGATATAGGGGTTGGGCAGGAGAGGAGGCACTCCAGGTGGCAGGTTCGGAGGCGCTTTCCCTGCACGCCAATAAGACCACAACCATTACAAACGAGACTACAACGGGGGCTGGGGGTTAACTTCATTCTGGTGCTTTAAATATGGTATCAGAAGAAATACAGACTGCTGGCTAAATCGGTGCGTCCTCGTGAAACCATGATTAAGCAGTGTGTACTTGTCTAGATCTCTGCATATCATGCCAAGACCACCTAATTTTGACCCAACAGACTTGCAGGTAATTTTACTACTGAACAAAGGGGCTGCTTTAAACATTCTACGGAATCACAAGTAGTGACATGACATGGAAGGAACAATGAAAGAATTAATTATATAATTTTTATATTACAAGATGTTGTATTAATATTTTAAGTCAAGGCAACATACTGAATTTGTAGTCAGATTACATATTCCTGTCAAACCCTTACCTGAGGCAGCTGTGCTGCGTGATGAAGCTGATGATGGTGCTGCTGAAGCCGAGGCCGCTGCTGATGAAGACGCAGCTGCAACAGCAGGGGGGACAATAGAGGCGACTCCACCTGCACTATTCAGGCCCATAGCCAGACTACTGACTGGCCCCAGACTGGCCTGAGCAGAGGCAGCACTAACTGTGGAAGAGGAGGGAGGAACAGGAGCACTATGAGAGACAGGGGCCGAGGAGGAAGAGGAAGAGACTGTGGAGGAAGGGGGAACGGCAGAGGGGGCCACCGCAGAGACCGAGGAGAAGGAAGACGAGTGCAGGCTCGAGTCTCCATCCACATTTTGATGCTGAGGGAAAAAGATGAAAGAAATCAATATATTGGGGCACAAAAAAAAAATTTTTGTTCAAGAGAACAAATAAAGCTAGATCATCCCTTAATCAGTTAATATTTTTTCCAGACTGGCAGAGCCATAGCAGAATCTACTGCAATAAAATAAAACTTAAAACAGGCCTGTGTTAAAGCTCACACGTTTTGAAGCACTAAAAGATTTTCCAGCTGGATTTCCAGGCAGAATTAAAAATTCCTACATTGAAGGCGTTATAAACAAATTTCATCGTTAAGTGATGTCATAGCCTAGGACACAGTGAGCTAAACCTGTGTGCTCTCTCATCGGCCAATCATGTGACAACAGTGCAATGTATAAAATAACGCAGATACAGGTTACGAGCTTCAGTTAAACATTCATATCAAACATCAGAAAGGGGAAAATATGTGAATTCAGTGACTTGGCAAGGTTGTTGGTGCCAGAGTACGTCTGAAACTACTGATCTCCTGGGATTTTCACATACAACAGGCTCTCAAGTTTACACAGCATTGTACAAAAAAAAAAAAAAAAATTTAATTCAGTGAGCAGCAGTTGCGCAAGCAAAACGCTCTGCTGAGACATCAGAGGAGAATGACCAGACAGGAAGGATACTGTGCCTCAAATAATCAAAGCATCTCAGAACCCACATCATGTCAAACCTTGAGGTGGATGAGCTACAACAGCAGCAGCACACCACATCAGGTTCCACTCCTGTCAGCCAAGAACAGGAATCTGAGGCTCTCATGGGTACAGACTCACCCACACCGGACAGCTGAAGATTGGAAATGAATTGCCGGGTCTTTTCCAATTTTCACCCATAGCTGCTGTAGCCTCAGATTCCTGTTTTTGGCTGACAGGGGTGGAACCTGATGTGGGCTGCTGCTGTTGCACCCCATCCACCTTCAATGCGTTGTGTGTTTCCAGATGCTTTTCTGCTCATCACGGTTGTAGAGTGATTTGGTTACTACTACAGACCTCTTGTCAGCTCAGACCCACCTGAACATTCACCTCAGACCGCTCAACAACAGTGTTTCCATCCACAGTACTGATGCACACATGATTTGTTTTCGCATCATTCTGTCTAAACCCGAGACTGTTGTGTGTGAAAATCCCAGGAGATCAGCAGTTATAGAAATACTCAAACCAGCAACCCTGCCACAGTTAAAGTCACAGAGATCTCACTTTCTTTATTCTGAAGTCTGATGTGAACATTAACTGAAGCTCTTGACGTGTAGCTGCATGGTATTATGCATTTGTTTGCAAATACTATACAAGCATGTGTTAAGCTCAAAATATCAAATCAATGTTTATAAATTATGGATTTAGCACCTTAGTGTCCCAAGTATGTATTAATCTTTCAACAGAATATTCATACATTTCCCAAAACATTTAGTGAATGTTATTTTCTCATTTTTTGGGGGGAAAAAGTGATCTTGTATTCCATACTTTTCCAGAACCTTGTAAATGGCTTTTTTTTTTTTTTTTAAACATCACTCAAAAATTTTGAATAAAGCTGGTTATTTTCCGAGGTTTTCCCACAAATTCAGCACACAATTGAGCTAAATTCAAACACTGAACGTGCAACTTACCAGTAAGCTTGTGCTGGAAGTCCGCACTGTGGAGGGAGCCAAGCTGTTCTGGGGCGTGGAAAGGGAACTGAGAAACAGAACAAAACATCAGTGTCCTTCTGCTCTTTGCACAGTTAATGCTTTACACTAGAAATACTCTCACTTGTGTTGTGGAGGAACAATTGTATTGGGGGAGGGGTCTTCATGTCCAAGAGTGGCAAGAGGTGTCTGACTGGATGTTGTCAGGAGAGAGGCGGGGCCTGAGGGCGGGTCCGACAGTGAGGCCATGTTCGACACAGTGGAAGGAGTGTTCGAGTCAGACGCTGGCTTTGCAGACACTGCAGAGCCAGCTGCAGCTGGACATAAAACAGGTCAGGGTTACAAATATACATACACACAGTCAGTTCCAGAATTATTGGCATCCTTGGTAAAAATGGATTTAAAAAAAAAAAAAAGGTTATGATAAAATCTCGTTTGCTTTCATCTCTGGTGTCACAGCAACACCTTTATCCATTAAGCTAGCAGAGGAGAGCTCTACTTTCCAGCACCATTTCCAAACACTCGTAATGACTACGTATTTTCTGGCTGGCGTTCCTTTGGCAGGATGCATCAAAACGCTCTCATGTAATGAAACAAATGTTATGTGGTCACATTTGCCCCAGATCACCTCCAAAGATGGTTTGAGTGATTGGATAACAATGCATCTTAGACACACTAGACCAACATCATCTAGCTAAATACCTACTGGGTAACTAAAAATGAATTCTAAAAAATTACGAGACTGCCTCCTGGTGATTTTCTTTTTGTCAGAATGCAACGGTTTTAACTGACATGAATTCATTACTGGTGCTAATGCTTGCTGCTTGTTCTGTCCATGATGGCATAGAATTATTCCATTAAAAACATGAAATTAATTTTGAATCCAAAGTTAAATAAAGTTAACCCCATCACCTATAATACCAAGAGCTCACTCTGACACATGGAGCAGTGTAGGGTCTTACCTTCCAGAGACTGCGTTGTCTGTATTGAACTGAACCCATTCTGTATGCACGAACACAAAAGCACAAGCAAGTATATTAATTATTTAAAATAAAACAAATTATATTAATTATTAACAAGACTAAGAATTATAGTAGACTTTCTTGCAGGTCGGAACTGTCGCTCATCTCTATCGACAGGAGAATGGCACGGTGTAAAATCCCACCATTAACTTGGGAGCCTATAACGAACTGTTCCATTGTTCCAGTTTGTGTCTGGTTAAAATGTGGATTAAATCCTAATGAAAATGTGTAAAACTAGATTTGTAAAAGCCCAGACAGAACAGTGGATGTGTGCAGAGTAACAGATGATAATGATTATTCAATACAAGATTAATCAAGATCTCTCACCTTGGGCTGCAAGTCTTTCTGTGGAGACGAGGAAACCGAGGGTGGGTAGCGCCGGGTCTGGCTCGCTCTCTGCTCATACAGCTCCATCGGAGTGGCATTGGACAGAGCAGGAGCCTGCTCACTAACAGACAATAGGGATTATACTGTCAGGATGAACAAAGTGAGTTTATAGACCTCTATCATTATGGGGAATACTAATAGCAACTACCTCAACATTATACTCTCCTCTCTTTAATTAGGCTATGACCAAGAAAGTATTCTAAAATAAGACCAAAATAAGTCAATTATTCCTGTGAAATTCTGGATTTAGAAGACATAAGTGGAGTGAAGCATCAATGATAAATAAAAACATCAGAATGGTAAGTGCAAACGACTTAAATACGTTTAAACACAGAAGTATACATACATACAAACATACAAAAAAAAAAAAGGGCTGCAGGAAAAATTAGGGGGCACTTGAGTGCATGCGAGACCACATTCATTTCACAGAACACCCTCGTCCTGTGTCCAGAACACTAAAGAAATGTGCCAACGGAAAACTAGTGCAGAGCGATAAAGATTAAGACAAAGTTCAGGCTTTACTGTCAAACATGTTACAGTTGACATGTTCCAGTTATAAAATACCGTGCTGGCTAAACTCCGAGCTCAGATAAGGGAAATGGATAAATAAAACAGTGGTAACTGAAGTAATGTTCCCATATTGATCTCTGAGTGGACAGTCCTGTCCTGGAATGATCTTGGAGCCAGTAGCCTGGACCCTTCGTGCACTAGGCTATAGGCTACATGCTCCATCATCCACTATTTTTTGTAGCTTAAAATTTGGCCAAGTGGCCTTTGGTTTATGAGTGAGTATGTACAAGAATGAGGATTATTTATTTTTTAATAATGGTTCCAGTGGGGAACCAAAACTGGCAAAAAATTAAGCAGGTGAAATAAGCCGAGCTTACAGAGTGAGTTCACTTCATGTTAAACCCTGCCAGGTGTCCCCTGGTCAGCCTGCTGAGTTTAACCATCCACTTAATGCTAATGCAGCGCTGTACACTTCTGTATTAGTGTATACCATGTGTTTAGGCAGATCACACTGTTTAACTGTACTATACTTATCACTATGCACACTTTCTGTATGCACATACACCCCATGCTGTCCTGTACGTTGCATTATGGTTCTGGAAGCATGACCATTCATCTCAGTGTAATGTACACATCGATAGAACACAAAACAAATAAATGAGAAGTGTATATATTGGGGAAACAGTGAAACCTGCTGGCACTGGTGTAGAGGCTGTTCTGAGTCGCATTGCCTGGTGTTGTGGTGGCTACTGCTGTGGTGTCGTACTCCGGCAGGACAGGCTCAGAGCCAAACTGTAACGCTCCAAACTGCAGGTTGAGTCCGGGTATGTCTGCTGAACCTGGCATCTCCACAGCTAAAGCAGGGATCTATTAAACAGTGATGGAGGGGGGAATAAACACCACGGACATAATGACTACCAGCGGAACAAATACGCAAATATGGGTCAAAAATACATTCCTGCAGATGAAGCTGATTTACGCTTCATTTGTCTTTTTGTCCTCTTACTTTCCTAGTTTTGTACTTTGAAATTCTATACCAATTTGTCTCAACAAATACCCCCTTAAGCCTAGCACACCCTACTCAACTTTAGCCCTGAAGTACAACAATGGAAAACGGGCAATGAGAATCCTGAGAGGAAATCAAATTCTTTGAATCTCACGCGCAGCAGATCCCTGAACCCAGTTTATAACCCATCTGTGGGGGAATGCAAGGGCAAAATGTAAGCACAGAAATATCACTTCGATAAGAACTTTAGTGTTTCAAATAGTTGTTAACTAGGTAATTATTTAAAAACCTATCCAGATGCTTTAGATGGTTTTATTTAGAATTGCATGCATTTTTCTTATTATTTCTGGTTATAAACATACACACCGTATTTGTAACATTATACCTGGAAAAAAAAAAAATCCAATGCGTTTAGAACCAAAAATCATCTAAAAAAGGTCTTAAAAATAAAACTAAATGAACAAAATTATAGAAAATATTTTCCAAAGGGACTTCATAAAAAAGGTGTTAACTGGAGTCTGATGCAAAAGTGTACTAACTGTAAAAGTGTCTATACTACATATGAAAGGGTTAAGATCTGCAAAAATAAACGATTCCTGGCCATGGACAGTATAAAAAATAGCAACGTTTCTGTCACTATACACTGCACCACATCTCCCCAACCAATATTTCCTCCACATTCTCATATTTCTGTACAAAGAAGTGACTGTCACATGATAGACAGCGCTGGCATTTTTATTTTTGTGAGGAAATGGGATTTGGTGGTGATGAGCGCTTCAGAGGGATCTCTTCAGGTGAAAGATGGTGTAGTGCATGAGCCTCGTCTGAGAGTGATCATATTGTGTACACTCCCCTACAACATGAAACAAGTGATCGCAAGCGATTCAAGTGGCGTTGTGTGAAATGTTTAGCAATTCGGACATTTCCAAAGTTGTGTAAGTGTGCACTTGGCATTACACCTTAGCATTTTTAAGCTATTTATGTCTGGCTTCTTTGGGAAGCCTTTTTGTTGATGGAGCGAAAACAATATTTGGCCATACTGTGTCTGAAATGTCAGTGACTCAATATTATTATCGATATTTGTTCATACTGAATATCAGCACGGCTGTAATTATTTGTGGAAAATCCCTCACTTGGCTTTGCAACGACTTGGTTAATTCAGGATCTTCAGCATTGTTTAGCATTAAAGGTTAAGCATTTTCAACTTCCCAATCTGGTGTAAAGGAAGGTGAAATTCTTGGCATCCAATGGAAATACTTGCCTTGGTGGTGATGGAGGTTCTCTTCTTTTGATGTTTGAGCTTATGCTGCTGTAGGGGCAGAGGACTGGAGGCCTGAGGCTCAGAAGGACCAGAAGGTATCTGCTGCTGGTTTACTGCAGGGCCCGAAGGCTTCGGAGCAGAGACCGTTTGGGTCAAAGAGGTGGAAGGGGTGGGCTGGGAAGAGGCAGTGGAGGGGGTAGAACCTTTCTCCTGCAGGAAGGCGTCCATCATGGAGGACGCAGTGGAGGACGTGGGCTGGTACGGCTGCCGCTTGGTGAAGGGACTGTGTCCCGCTACGTCTGTCTGAGACTTCATGTCTGCATACATAATGAGAACAAAAGAAAGACCAAGTTCTACAATGACAGTTACAAAAGAAGACAAAAACTTTACACCATACAAATAAGAGAACTTTATTTTCAGTGACAGATTAAGCTAAACCATCATCAAGTGCACACAGAACACTTTTCCTTGGTTATAGCAGATTACTTTATGAACGTTTTTGGTGTAAAGAAGGTGGGATTACTGGGCACAATAACGGGGCACTGCATGGAATATACCATCTCATATACACTAATATTAACATTCACATCAGCAGCACACTTAAACTAATGGCACCGTGTGATTTAAAACCAAACTAGACCTGTGAAAAGCAAGCTCTCGTACCATACTGTGTCAGGGGAGCAGGACTGGACTCCCAGCTGGAGGGGCCTGTGCTGGACGGGCCGCTCTGAGAATGCTGTGCTGCCAACTGAGCCAGAGCCTGAGCCGTCTTAAACTGCTCCAGGAACTGGGAGCCACTGGTGGAGTTTCCACTGGTGCCTTTAGAGTCTCCCACTTCACCAAAACCCTTACTGAGCATGCTCACCTAGGGTTAAAAATACATGTGTCCATACTGTTTTGGTGGACAAGCAACAAACCTGACTGCACGCAGTAACAGCACTGAATCTGCAGTACATCACACTGGAATTTATTTCATTTCATCAAGCTGTATTCACACAGATGTGTGTAAATCTTCTGAACGAACGTTTACACAAGTAATTTGGTATTCATGAAAATTTGGAAAAAGGTTCGTATCCTCTTTGTGCGCCCGAGTGTCTGTAAATGTACGCATAAGTACGCATCCTAACCTCAGGTGTGATTTAGACCAATAGCTAGTGTCTGCCAATAGGAAATATCAAGCATCATTCATGTAGCAGAAAACACTTAAACATAACTATTTAACAGTACAAGCATTACTGCACGCCTATTAACATTAACTAGCGAGATACTTCCAGAACCGAAATGAACCAGTAGTGAACTCTGCCCTGTCTGTGTCTCTTACTTGTTTGAATGATTGTTAATTTACAGTTCAGTAACATTAACTGCTTCTCACTAAGAGCGGCTTACAAACAGAAGTCATAATCTACATTTACATGCACGTTAAAATAAATATTACAACGTTGCTACACAATATGAAAAAAGTCACTGTCAGTGAGAAAAATCAGCTTTAGTGCGGTTATCTACTTTTTCTTAGTTGATTGTATTGTAGCTAGCTGGCAGCAGTTTAGCTGATTGGCTTGTAGCTTAACAAGGTACTACTGTAATGTAGCTTCCCCAACACTATTAGTCCACTGTAATTAAACGTAATTACAGATCATTACAACAGCATCCCGTAACACAGCTGCAGGAAATCTGTTTTCCCCCCATTTTAAAGCTCTCTCACCATGCTGTGCTGATTATATGAGGTGCTGGAGGAGGGCTGAGAGAGCGAGACAGATTGCTTGGAGTTGCTAAAAACCAGAGCCTGGGATAGAGATGGGGGCTGAGGGGCATCTAGTGGAGCAGTCTCCGTCTCAGAAGAGGACGAGGGCGGTGTTTTCCCCAATAGCACTGCTAAATCGATCCTGTATTGGAGTCACACACACACACACACACACCTTAATGATCATAAGCTGCCAAAAGCTTATTCTTGCATGTTTACTTTCTTTTAGGTGCATTTATTTAAATCGAGATGCCCCTACTACTGCAATCTAACATGTAACCCATGCTTTATAATACCTACATAAACTATACTCACTGGGTGTGCTGTATATGATATACAGTTAACTGTCATGAATTAAATACACAAGCACCTGTTTTTATTAAAGGTGCACCATGATGCATTATACTAGCTCCCAGGCCTCCTAATCAACCACATCCACAACAAAACAGCTTCAGAGTTGCAATGATTGCATCATAAACCTTTATATAGCTTTTAAACCTATTTATACACTTTCATTTGCTAGATCATACACACGTCTAATATTTCAAGCCAGGGCTGGGTGATATAGCAAAAATAGCACATTGGGATTCTCAAAGGCATTTCTGATACACAGTATGCATCACGATATCAGTTTACTCAAACTGCCCACAAAACAGTTTTTTTAAAAAACTGATTTATTTACTTAACATCTAAGGAAATGTAACTTTTGTTGTTACTTTTTTAATTCATGAAAATACAAAAAAATCTAAACATTTTACAAGATTAAATACATTTCAGCATCATATCAGCTGCTTCCAGTCAGTTTGTAATTAAATTTATTTTTTTTTAAAAATAATAAAAAAAATAAGTTACATGCGATCCGATTTGATCAGATATGTGCGATAATCTTTAAAAAGTGTATCGTCACAATTTATCATATCATCAATATTGCATAGTCACATCACCCAGCCCTAATCCAAGCACCCTGCTGGACTTTAACAGCTGCCTGTATAAACCCCAACATCTGGATTAGACAAAATCTCACAGTGAATTTGAGTGAAGTAACGGCTCGGGTATGACCCAGAACTTTCAATCTGGTCCACTCACATTTGGTTTAAATTTGCTGGAAGAAAAAAAAACAAACAAACAAACAAACAAACAAACAAAAAACAAACAAACAAAAAAAAAAACTTCAAAACAGCTCACGTTTCTGAAAACATGCCTTGGATCTTTGCCATGTTGTCTTAAAACCGGCAGTGAGCTGACTAATGTGGTAGCATAAATAAGAACTAAAAACTACAGAAGCTTGCTCTTAAATCACGGCATACCTCTGTCCAGCTGTTATGGTAACGTTCTCTTGAGGCATGGGCATGGACACCACGCTGGAGGCAGTGAAGATCTTCGTCTCTGACAACTGAAGACACATCCAGACAGAAGAGTCGATGTGTGTTAACTTCACAGTAAAATGAAATATTTAACTTAAAGGAGCATTTCTTACATCCTCAGTCCAGTCCTCAGTGCCCCACTCTTCTGTAGGAGTCCTCCATGCACCTGAGAGGGGGAAAGAACAACCACATTAGAGGACCTGCAGAAAGTCTGATTATTACACAAAGGTCAAAAACGTATAAAGGTGGCGGGGATACGTACCAGGAGCAGAGTCGAACTTCCGCGCATAATTTGTTCCTTCTCCTCCAGGAAACTCAAGTCCTACAAAAATAGAACAATCAAAACGGACGCTCACACAGCGCCAAGTCTTCATACATGCATGTAACATTAGCGCGTCCAGAATCGACTGAATTACACAGTGAAGATGAGGCATAAACACTTCACTGTAGGAACAATAAACAGAAGATATCGCAACGCATAACTTTGTTTAAAAAAAAAATGCACACAAACGTACAGATTTGGTAAAACATTAAGAACATACACATCCGGCCAAAAGTCACCATTTGGATTTAAATAAGCAAATACATAACAGCCTTTGATTGGATAATTACTGCAGTGATTGTGTTTCAGCCGCAACAGTTCTTTTAACCCTAACTGATGCAGTGAGTAGCTTCTCATTTCTTAAAC